>PGCI01000364.1:0-88084 GCA_002873125.1 Puccinia coronata f. sp. avenae | reverse complement strand
TTCAGGGGCTATGACATTCTGGTGAAAGCCTTTCAGGACATCCATGCTGGTGAGGAACTTGGCTTTTGCTAGATTGGTGAGGGTCTCACTGATTTTTGGGATGGGGTACCTGTCTGCAGCTGTGTATGTGTTCAGGGCTCTGAAGTCACCAACCATTCTTGACTTGCCATTGTGCCAGGCTATGATGACTGGAGTGGTGATTTCTACCACTTCGTTGTGGCCCACCTTCCTCAGTACATTCAGTCTCACCAGTTCCTCTATGTGTTCATCGAGGGCTTCTCTGCTTTTTGGGCTGGCAGGGTAGGGAGGTCTTCTCAGCAATGGAGGGTAAGGCCTTTCGGTGGTCAATTTAATATGGACTTCATGACCTTTTACTGCTCCTAGGGGATGAGTTGTGTCTGCAAAAGCTGTCTTATTCTCAAAGAGGATATTAAACAAGGATTCCCTCTGGTCTAAAGTCAACTTCTCATAGATCTTTGCATCACTCAATTCTCCCTTCACAAACTTGTCTATGCGGGGATCAGATTTCTTCAAAGCAGATATCTCTGATGACACGGGGGTTCTGTCTGACAATTCTGATCTGAAACTGAATTTCTTTTTCTTATTTTCATTCCCAATAGTGAAGTACCTTTCTTTGCTGTTAGTGATGTCAAAACCGTATAAAGACTGGTAATCATTTCCCAAGATCAAGTAGTTCATTCTGGCATTTTCCATGACTACAAACTCTGCAACAATCCTTACTGATCCTTTAGTATGAGGGAAGATGAGGGCCAATTCTATAATTCCCAAAGCTTTAAGTTGGTCACTGCAGCTGTGGAATCTAGCATGAGTAATGGGCATGAGGGAGTTTTCCCAATCTGAGGAGATTTTATTCAGAAGTTGATTGCTAATTATGGAACAAGAGGCGCCACTGTCTAATAAACAAGAGTATTCTTGGTTGTTAATTAAAACAGGGGTGATTGTTTGGAAACCAATCAAGTGGGCTTTCCCTTTATCTGGTTTGCATCTCATAAGCCTAGCATCTTCCACATGTGGGGAATGACAATTGCTGTTCCAAGTTTGGGGTTGATGGGACTCAGCTTGTATTTCTGCTATAGAAAACTCTGTCAATGGTTCACACTCAATTGCATAACCATAGTAGTTTCTGTCAACAGGACCAGATGGGTCATAGTCATTGAAGTCTAGGTTTTGATCCATGGCTAGGACAAATTGGTTATGATCTTGTTGGTCAGAAGTTTCCTCACCATCATTCTTGAGAGAATGGCTATTGTCATCAGCTTCTTGGTCACTGCGGTAAGTTCCTCAGTTGTGTCCATTCCTACTTCATTTATCCTCTGTCTCCTTTTGGGGCATTCTCTGGAATAGTGGCCTGGTTGCCGGCAGAAGTTGCACACGTCTTTGGATCTAGGAGTTGGTAAAGCAGAATTGGATGGCTTCTTGGGATCTGGCTCTGTTTTGCTAGGCTCTACTTTGGTACTAGAAGGATTATTCCTCCAAGTGTTTCTGTTGTTCTGGGTGGAAGAGTAAGGGGGGTTGGATCTGTTTTGCCTCATGGCTCTGTCTAGGACTTCTTCAACAATAATTACCATTTCTTCAAAACTTGTGTCAATAGCATCTTTCTTGTATCTGCTTTTCACGGCATGCTCTAAGTTACCCGGACACTGTTTCAGGATTTTCTCACAAATGAGGTACTCACTAAGCTCAGGTTGGAATGCTCTCAGTCTTTCTCTCTGATTGTTGAACCACTTGTGTACTTTATTATTACCAAAAGTAAAGTGGTCTTTTTCAAATTCTTGTTGCATCTTCCATTGCCAGTTGTGAGTGCCAAACTTATTGCGGATGGTATTTTTCCACCAGCCCAAGACTTCTTACCGTGGACATCTCTTATGCCTATGTACCAGTTCTTAGCAGTGTCAGTGAAAAGTGCTGTGAGTCTACTGATGACCATGTGATCCAACATGCAATAATCTTCAACAAACACATCTATGTTCTTTAACCAGAGTTCATGGTTGTATGGAAGTTCTCCTGAGAATTTATCCCATTCACTAGTCTTGGGGATTGACTTCCATAACTCTTTCCTCATCTCTGGGTCAACATCATTGTGTTTCATGAAAGGAAAATCTTTTTCCCATTGTGGGGTATTTGCTCTCACTTCTGATGTACCAGTATTAGTCTCTGGTAGCCTCCTGGGATTTGGGGGGTTCTCAACTCCTTCGTGTGGAGGTAAAGGGGGGGGCGGAGGAGGCGGCGGAGGAGGAGGGGCTTGAGTTATGCTTGGTTCAGCTTGTTGGGACTGCCATTCATGCATTAATGGATTATTATATCTGACAGAAGAAGGTTCATTCCTCTGCATACTATTGACTATCAAATCCAATTTGTGGTTCATATTATTCATGGATGAATGGAAATCTCCTAGTCTTCTTCTGGTTTGTTCAAACCTGGAGTTTTCTCTGTCCTCAGCTTCACTCAGTTGAATTCTCATTGCTCTAAGGGTAGAAGACAAGCTGTGTTCCATAGAAGTGATACTTTCTTTTGCTGAATCAATACTAGAAGTATTCTCTGAGTTCAATCCTATGATTATGTCCTGTAGACTATCAAGCTTGTCATTAAAAAACTCCTGTAACTGTTCATTTCTGTTTGGAGGCAGAGGGAATTCATTCAAATGTTTGAAAACCTTATCATATAGGGCTGGAATGACCTCAGCTGTGATAATCTCTTGCACAGAGGAGCTCAACTTCATCACACAAGACTCAAGGAGGTACCCGGGAGGGTCTCCATGGTACCAGATAACTCACATAAGAATTTGGAGAAAAGATCTTTCAATTTCTCTTCAATAAGTAAGGGAGCGTCGTTAACAAAGTCACTATTTACATTCCTAAGAAAGTATTCCTTCAGAGATTCTTCAGAAAGAGGGACAGAAGAAGGATTGGAAAGAGGGACAGAAGGGGGGTGAGGATTCAGGTTAGAGTTCATTGATAATTGCCGGGGGGAGGTGGAGGTTGATTGTTCCCTAGATTGCCTCGATAGCTGCGGCCTCTGTAGCGGAGCCTCTGCATGCGGCTCATGGTGCGTTCCGCTCTCATAAAGAAAGTCCCCATCTGCATCATGCTGGCCATGGGGTCGTAGCGCCGGCGCCAAGAGTTCTCCCGGTTCCTCTGGTATGGTCTGTGGTACTGAGGACCGGTGAGGTGGGGCTGCTCGGTGTACTGGTGTCCTCCATGAGGGGGGGGGAACTGCTCTTGAGGTGGGTAATTCAGCTGGTGTTGATGTAAGTGGTTGGCGTAGTATTCCTGACCGTAGTACGGGTGCGCGGGTTGGTGGACTGGTGGTGTCATGACATGCTGAAGGGGAGCTTGGTAATCCTGGCGCTGAGGCGAGATTTGTTCGACTACCATCGGCATTACCTGGTGTCCAGTAGGTGGTCGCGTTGGCACCGGCGCCAGCAAAGGGGGTACATGGGCCTGTTGCGCTGGTATTTGATTGGTCGACGCTGGTCTCATCCGCGTATCTACGTCTGGGAGCGTTAACTGAAAGAGGGTGAGATGGTAAGTCTCCATATCTGTACCCAGGAAAGCTTAAAGGTGAAATACCTGCTCGTTTTGCGGGAGTAACCTCTGATGGAGGGCTGGGTTCTGGGGGTAGGGCTCGTGTACGGCCGCGTGTCTAAGGCCGGTTCCTGGCGAGGGGTAGTAAGCGCCTGGGAATCTTGGTCCAACAGGGCTAGGTCTTCTCTGGCTATCCACCCTTCCGAAATCTCCAGCATACGCTGGGTCCCTAGCAAGCTCTCCAAGGCGTCCTGGGACGAGATCGCTTGGTTGAGCGCTAGTCGCATCATCGGGCGATTGTTCTGTTCTTTGGCATTCACGAAAAGTAGCCATTGCCCGTGGAACACGTCTGAGATCGTCTCCGCTGGGTCTGGCGGTCGTGGAACTTCCGTCATCTCGCGGAGAACCAACTGGTTCTGAACGGGAGTAGTGGACTCCGTCGGTCTGGGAGGGGGCGACGGTTGCTGGTCTCGTCTCAAGACTAAGAATTCTTGTCTCTCTATAGGCCGAGGGACTGGCGTGGATCTGGTCGATGCCAGGGCTATGGAAGCTGCCCGCGAATTGACTTCTGACGGAGTGACCCCTCTGTGAGGGTCGTATTGCTGATGAGCTTCGGTCAAGTGATCCAGCTCGTCGAAGCCCATCAAGGGGGCAAACTGCTCTCTAGCTCGGCGAAGGCGCTCGAGCGCGGCAGGGCTGGGAGTATGCGACGGCCCTCCTCTCTGCTCTGTTCCATCGCCGCTTGGCTGGCCTGAGAATGGACCGGTACTCGAGTGTATTCAAACGGAGGTTGGGTCATCGAGGTCGTTGGCGGTTCGCTGGAAGGCAACATTAAGTCGCTTGGGGGTAGAGGAGCCAACGGGAACGACTCCTTTGGTTGGAGATAGCTGGGGGGCGGTTTGGTAGATCCCTTGCTGCTGTTCAACTGCGGCACTATTTGCGGCTTCGGCGGCAAAGACACTGAGCTGGGTGCTTTGTTGCTGTTTGCGGCGTTGTTGCTCGGCGCGTTGTTGATTTCTGGCGGCGGAGGCGGCGGCGGCGGCTCGTTGCTCGAACGAAAGGTCCTTGCCATTTCTAAGGTGAGCACCCATGTTAAAAAGGGGCAGAGTCACGGTAAGTGAATGCTACAACGACTTCTCGTAGCGAGATGGGAGGATGACTAGAGACAAAGGAGGGTTACGGAACCTTTCTTTTTGGGAGGTTCCTTAGCCTTAGTTGTCTTTGAAGCCTTAGGGGCGGTGACTCTGATTCTAGCTGAACGACGCGAAGGGGCCTTCTTCTTTTTAGGGATAACGGACCTATCCACGCGATGTTCAGGAGGCACCGGTTGGGGAGGTCCGGTAGATATAGGGGTCCAAGCTTCCGGGTTGATCCAATTGCCTTCGGCGGCTTCGACCGTAGGTTGATCAGCTACGAGCTCAGGTTCGCTGGAGAGCTGGTCCTCTTCTGATGAGGAATCAGATAGATCTGAGGATACCAAGAGGTCTTCAACGGTTAAATCTTTCACTTCCTTGGCAAAGGAAGATTGCGCGGAAGCGGAAGCAGAGGAAAGAAATTTCAAGAAAAAGGTTAGTCTTATTGACGACCACAAAAAATTTTTTTTTTTCTTTTTTTTTTTGCAGAGGTTCTAGATGGAGTTATGAAAAAGGAGGAAGATAAAAAAAATTTTAGCAGCACTTCTAGCTGTGTTTTACTGAAAAAGGAGAGTAGGAGAGGCCTTATGAGAAAAATTTTGTTTGTTCTTTTGATTTTCGAGGATGAAGAAGATTAGAGTTATTAGAAGCTTGTTTAGCTTAAGATTAAGATTCTTTAGAATGATTTGTATGAAAGAGGAGAGGTCTAGGATGAGATATTTCCCGATGAGGCCCCCAATTGTGAGCCTGTGCCTCTATGGTGACAACAGGACACAAGAGTTGGGGGGCACTAGTTGAATTCCAGAAGGATAGGAGGAATACAACTAGAGGAGAGGAAAGGAAGGAAAAGGGAAAGAATAAAGAAAAAAGATAAGATAGAAGTCTTTTAGACTGATTTAAGCTTTTCAATCCTTTAAAGGAGATGGGTTTAAGCGGAGCAAACTCTACGCCTCCTCTCTTGAAGAAACAGAGAGGGTACAGTCAGAGACTGCCTTGATTTTTAATGCCAAAAGAAACTGGCAAAGGTTATTTATCAGGAAACCTATGTGGATTTAAGCTACAGTCCACAGAAGCAATAAAGATGAATGTTTTATGAAGCTTTAGATGATTTTATGATGTTTTATATGGTTTGATTCTTAATGGGAGAAGAGAAGAAGAAGGTTAAGGTTAAGGGGGAAAGGAAAAGAGAAGATCAAAGCTCAAGATGAACTTTGAAGAAGAATAAGTTGGAAAACTGCTTACTATTCAATCAGATGACACCAAATGACCACAACGACGTAGGGATATGATGGGACCTGTGTGATTGAGTAGTGAGGAGTGTTGATCCAAGTGTTATGTGCTTCTTCAGAGTTGGTTGATGAGTGATGATGAAAATTTTCATCCTGCCAGAGGAGAAGTGGTTAACCTTGTTGATTGAAATGCATATATTCAATATGGTTTGAACTTAGAGAATAATAGATGTTCAAAGCTTTATTACTCCTCTATTACACATCACAACTATATACAATAGTAGATGAAAATGATCAGAAAAATGAGGGGAATATGGAGAGAACATTATTGAAGCCTTTTTGGGCAATGGTGTTGTCTCTAAGGCTGACATTCCCTACCACCAAAAGAGGTTATGTTCCTCAGGACATCATCTTCATGGTTCAATCGTTGGATCTTTTCTCAATTCTGAATTTCCTCAATAGAGTGGAAGCTTCTGGTATATCTTTCTCAAGTAGCCATTCATCTTGATCAGCGCCAAGGCTCTTGTATCTAGCAAGGTACATCTTGATATCTCTGTTGTCTACTCTGAGTCTTTTTTCTCTGAGTATTTCCAAGATGGTCTTGTTCTTAGGAGGCTGATTAAGTGGTGGGATAACTACTTTCACTTGTTGTCTCAACGGGAACTGGTTGGAGGATGGGTCATTGTATGGTTTGATGAGGCTAACTGGGAAGGTTGGATGCTTCCTGCTGAATTCACCGGTCAGTATTACTTCTACAGCATTCTTGCCATGCAGAGCTTTAACTACAAATGGTCCAGCAAAGGAGTCTCTCATCTTCCTTGGGCCAGCTAGGTTAGTGAAGTTTGCTGTGGATATTAAGACTTGATCCCCTACTTTGAATTCAGGTTCTTGGTGACTTTTGTCCCATCTCTCCTTGTTATAATTAGTGGATTCTACAATGCATTGTTCAGCATGTTTCCTTGCATTCTCAAACATCTTGGCGTAGGTACCAGCAGTGGGGTGAATATCAACCTGCCCTTGCTTAATGAAGTCTTTGGGAAGGTTAGGTATCCAGCCTTTCTCTAATAAAGCTGGAGCTTTTCCAGTTGTGGAGTGGATGCTAGTACTGTAAGCCAACTCAAGGATAGGTAGGAGTGAAACCCAGTCATGGGTGTAACCATCATTGTCTTTGAACTCCAGTCCATATGCGCAGAACCTTCTGATCATGTCTTCCAATGTTTGGATCATTCTTTCAGCGAGGCCATCTGTTTGGGGGTGATAAGCTGTTGAAAATGCAAGCTTGGTGCCTAACATACTGTGTAGTCCTGTCCAGAACTCTGATGTGAACTTAGGGTCTCTATCTGAGATGATAATCTTTGGGATACCAGTTCGAGGCATCACTCTATTCCAGAATAAGATGGTGTGTCCATTGCAGAGTCCTCTTTGAAGCAGGGAACAAATATGGGGGTCTTGGAGTATCTGTCAACTACTACAAGGCAAGCATTATAACTAGCTGCTCCTCCAGGAGATAAGGAAGTAACCCAATCCATGTTAATTATGTCCCATGGTTTGGATGGTTCTTGAATTTTCTGGAGCAGCCCAAACCTTTTTCCTGTGGCTTTATTGGCTTTTTGACATCTATCACATGAGGCGCAGTAGGCTGCAGTGTCTTTCCTCCAATTATTCCACCAGGCTGTGTCAGCAACTTTCTCAACTGTTCTGTCTTCTGAAAGGTGCCCTGAATAGACGCTATCGTGGCATTCATGCAGAATAGTGTTGATAGTCACTTTGTCTACTAACACTAGGACAGAATTATGCTTCTCACGGTGGTATATGAGGCCATCAAACAAGGAAAATCTGCCTTCAGTGTATGAAGTCTTCCAAGTACCATTCAAACCTTTGGCTAATGTTTGGTCTTTACAATCCTTTACTAGCAGTTGTAACAGGATTACAGCATTGTTATCCTTATGATACCCCTCTCTCACAGAGTCAAAGAATTCAGACTTAAAGGTGGTGATGTGGATGCCCATTATGTTCATGATGGGGAACTTCTCATCATCTTTTTCCTCTTCAGGGTCATATGCAGGGTTGCTGGGATCATTGGGGAGAGCCCATCTGCTAAGTCCGTCTGCATTCTTATGGATGTTCCCGTCCCTGTGCTGAATGGTCATGTTACCTCTATACTCCTGGATGGAGATTTGCCATCTTAACATGTGTCTGTTAGGGGTTTTCATATTCAAAAGGGATCTCAGAGCTGTGCAGTCTGTGATTACTTCAAATACACTGCCATCAAGGTAGTAGTGCAATTTGTCCAAGGCCCAGACTAAACAGAGGCATTCCAGTTGACTTGCACCATATCTACCTTCTGAGTCTTTAAGCTGTCTAGAGATGAATACTATTGGTCCTTCTCTTTTGATGCCATCAATGATTTGGACTTGGTGTAGTGCTGCTCCAAGGCCTGTCATACTAGCATCAACATACAGTTTGAAAGGCAGTTGCCAATCTGGGAACAGGAGGAGTGGAGCTGAAGTCAACTTCTCAATCAGAAGATTGTATGCTTCTAGCCGCTGGTGGGTCATTTCAAACACAGTTCCAATTTACAAAGCTCTGTTAGTGGTCTAGCTATTTCAGCAAATCTATCAATGTGTTGTCTGTAATAACCAGCAAAACCAAGAAAAGATTGAATTTCCTTCTTGTTCGTAGGAGTGGGCTTCTGTAGCACTGCAGCTACTTTATTCTGATCTATTCCAATGGAAATTCCAGAAACAACATGTCCCAGGGCTTTAATTTGATGGAAACCAAAGTTACATTTCTTCAATGATATTTTCATATTCATGTTGATGACAATTTTCAATATTCTCTCAAGCTATGAAGATGTTCTTCCCAGGTATTGGACATAATGATAATGTCATCTATGTATATGATGACCCACTTCTCCTCTAGTTCTCTTCTGAATTCTATGTCCATCATCCTCTGGAAGTGGGAAGGTGCGTTCTTGATTCCAAAGGGCATTCTCAGATACTCATATATGCCTTTGTGGCAGATGATCCTCAGATATTTTCTGGATTCAGGGGCTATGACATTCTGGTGAAAGCCTTTCAGGACATCCATGCTGGTGAGGAACTTGGCTTTTGCTAGATTGGTGAGGGTCTCACTGATTTTTGGGATGGGGTACCTGTCTGCAGCTGTGTATGTGTTCAGGGCTCTGAAGTCACCAACCATTCTTGACTTGCCATTGTGCCAGGCTATGATGACTGGAGTGGTGATTTCTACCACTTCGTTGTGGCCCACCTTCCTCAGTACATTCAGTCTCACCAGTTCCTCTATGTGTTCATCGAGGGCTTCTCTGCTTTTTGGGCTGGCAGGGTAGGGAGGTCTTCTCAGCAATGGAGGGTAAGGCCTTTCGGTGGTCAATTTAATATGGACTTCATGACCTTTTACTGCTCCTAGGGGATGAGTTGTGTCTGCAAAAGCTGTCTTATTCTCAAAGAGGATATTAAACAAGGATTCCCTCTGGTCTAAAGTCAACTTCTCATAGATCTTTGCATCACTCAATTCTCCCTTCACAAACTTGTCTATGCGGGGATCAGATTTCTTCAAAGCAGATATCTCTGATGACACGGGGGTTCTGTCTGACAATTCTGATCTGAAACTGAATTTCTTTTTCTTATTTTCATTCCCAATAGTGAAGTACCTTTCTTTGCTGTTAGTGATGTCAAAACCGTATAAAGACTGGTAATCATTTCCCAAGATCAAGTAGTTCATTCTGGCATTTTCCATGACTACAAACTCTGCAACAATCCTTACTGATCCTTTAGTATGAGGGAAGATGAGGGCCAATTCTATAATTCCCAAAGCTTTAAGTTGGTCACTGCAGCTGTGGAATCTAGCATGAGTAATGGGCATGAGGGAGTTTTCCCAATCTGAGGAGATTTTATTCAGAAGTTGATTGCTAATTATGGAACAAGAGGCGCCACTGTCTAATAAACAAGAGTATTCTTGGTTGTTAATTAAAACAGGGGTGATTGTTTGGAAACCAATCAAGTGGGCTTTCCCTTTATCTGGTTTGCATCTCATAAGCCTAGCATCTTCCACATGTGGGGAATGACAATTGCTGTTCCAAGTTTGGGGTTGATGGGACTCAGCTTGTATTTCTGCTATAGAAAACTCTGTCAATGGTTCACACTCAATTGCATAACCATAGTAGTTTCTGTCAACAGGACCAGATGGGTCATAGTCATTGAAGTCTAGGTTTTGATCCATGGCTAGGACAAATTGGTTATGATCTTGTTGGTCAGAAGTTTCCTCACCATCATTCTTGAGAGAATGGCTATTGTCATCAGCTTCTTGGTCACTGCGGTAAGTTCCTCAGTTGTGTCCATTCCTACTTCATTTATCCTCTGTCTCCTTTTGGGGCATTCTCTGGAATAGTGGCCTGGTTGCCGGCAGAAGTTGCACACGTCTTTGGATCTAGGAGTTGGTAAAGCAGAATTGGATGGCTTCTTGGGATCTGGCTCTGTTTTGCTAGGCTCTACTTTGGTACTAGAAGGATTATTCCTCCAAGTGTTTCTGTTGTTCTGGGTGGAAGAGTAAGGGGGGTTGGATCTGTTTTGCCTCATGGCTCTGTCTAGGACTTCTTCAACAATAATTACCATTTCTTCAAAACTTGTGTCAATAGCATCTTTCTAGTATCTGCTTTTCACGGCATGCTCTAAGTTACCCGGACACTGTTTCAGGATTTTCTCACAAATGAGGTACTCACTAAGCTCAGGTTGGAATGCTCTCAGTCTTTCTCTCTGATTGTTGAACCACTTGTGTACTTTATTATTACCAAAAGTAAAGTGGTCTTTTTCAAATTCTTGTTGCATCTTCCATTGCCAGTTGTGAGTGCCAAACTTATTGCGGATGGTATTTTTCCACCAAGCCCAAGACTTCTTACCGTGGACATCTCTTATGCCTATGTACCAGTTCTTAGCAGTGTCAGTGAAAAGTGCTGTGAGTCTACTGATGACCATGTGATCCAACATGCAATAATCTTCAACAAACACATCTATGTTCTTTAACCAGAGTTCATGGTTGTATGGAAGTTCTCCTGAGAATTTATCCCATTCACTAGTCTTGGGGATTGACTTCCATAACTCTTTCCTCATCTCTGGGTCAACATCATTGTGTTTAATGAAAGGAAAATCTTTTTCCCATTGTGGGGTATTTGCTCTCACTTCTGATGTACCAGTATTAGCCTCTGGTAGCCTCCTGGGATTTGGGGGGTTCTCAACTCCTTCGTGTGGAGGTAAAGGGGGGGGCGGAGGAGGCGGCGGAGGAGGAGGGGCTTGAGTTATGCTTGGTTCAGCTTGTTGGGACTGCCATTCATGCATTAATGGATTATTATATCTGACAGAAGAAGGTTCATTCCTCTGCATACTATTGACTATCAAATCCAATTTGTGGTTCATATTATTCATGGATGAATGGAAATCTCCTAGTCTTCTTCTGGTTTGTTCAAACCTGGAGTTTTCTCTGTCCTCAGCTTCACTCAGTTGAATTCTCATTGCTCTAAGGGTAGAAGACAAGCTGTGTTCCATAGAAGTGATACTTTCTTTTACTGAATCAATACTAGAAGTATTCTCTGAGTTCAATCCTATGATTATGTCCTGTAGACTATCAAGCTTGTCATTAAAAAACTCCTGTAACTGTTCATTTCTGTTTGGAGGCAGAGGGAATTCATTCAAATGTTTGAAAACCTTATCATATAGGGCTGGAATGACCTCAGCTGTGATAATCTCTTGCACAGAGGAGCTCAACTTCATCACACAAGACTCAAGGAGGGTACCCGGGAGGGTCTCCATGGTACCAGATAACTCACATAAGAATTTGGAGAAAAGATCTTTCAATTTCTCTTCAATAAGTAAGGGAGCGTCGTTAACAAAGTCACTATTTACATTCCTAAGAAAGTATTCCTTCAGAGATTCTTCAGAAAGAGGGACAGAAGAAGGATTGGAAAGAGGGACAGAAGGGGGGTGAGGATTCAG
This sequence comes from Puccinia coronata f. sp. avenae, assembly GCA_002873125.1. Classification (NCBI taxonomy): domain Eukaryota; kingdom Fungi; phylum Basidiomycota; class Pucciniomycetes; order Pucciniales; family Pucciniaceae; genus Puccinia; species Puccinia coronata. The sequence continues at coordinate 76,169 of PGCI01000364.1, read as the reverse complement.
GTTAGAGTTCATTGATAATTGCCGGGGGGAGGTGGAGGTTGATTGTTCCCTAGATTGCCTCGATAGCTGCGGCCTCTGTAGCGGAGCCTCTGCATGCGGCTCATGGTGCGTTCCGCTCTCATAAAGAAAGTCCCCATCTGCATCATGCTGGCCATGGGGTCGTAGCGCCGGCGCCAAGAGTTCTCCCGGTTCCTCTGGTATGGTCTGTGGTACTGAGGACCGGTGAGGTGGGGCTGCTCGGTGTACTGGTGTCCTCCATGAGGGGGGGGGAACTGCTCTTGAGGTGGGTAATTCAGCTGGTGTTGATGTAAGTGGTTGGCGTAGTATTCCTGACCGTAGTACGGGTGCGCGGGTTGGTGGACTGGTGGTGTCATGACATGCTGAAGGGGAGCTTGGTAATCCTGGCGCTGAGGCGAGATTTGTTCGACTACCATCGGCATTACCTGGTGTCCAGTAGGTGGTCGCGTTGGCACCGGCGCCAGCAAAGGGGGTACATGGGCCTGTTGCGCTGGTATTTGATTGGTCGACGCTGGTCTCATCCGCGTATCTACGTCTGGGAGCGTTAACTGAAAGAGGGTGAGATGGTAAGTCTCCATATCTGTACCCAGGAAAGCTTAAAGGTGAAATACCTGCTCGTTTTGCGGGAGTAACCTCTGATGGAGGGCTGGGTTCTGGGGGTAGGGGCTCGTGTACGGCCGCGTGTCTAAGGCCGGTTCCTGGCGAGGGGTAGTAAGCGCCTGGGAATCTTGGTCCAACAGGGCTAGGTCTTCTCTGGCTATCCACCCTTCCGAAATCTCCAGCATACGCTGGGTCCCTAGCAAGCTCTCCAAGGCGTCCTGGGACGAGATCGCTTGGTTGAGCGCTAGTCGCATCATCGGGCGATTGTTCTGTTCTTTGGCATTCACGAAAAGTAGCCATTGCCCGTGGAACACGTCTGAGATCGTCTCCGCTGGGTCTGGCGGTCGTGGAACTTCCGTCATCTCGCGGAGAACCAACTGGTTCTGAACGGGAGTAGTGGACTCCGTCGGTCTGGGAGGGGGCGGCGGTTGCTGGTCTCGTCTCGAGACTAAGAATTCTTGTCTCTCTATAGGCCGAGGGACTGGCGTGGATCTGGTCGATGCCAGGGCTATGGAAGCTGCCCGCGAATTGACTTCTGACGGAGTGACCCCTCTGTGAGGGTCGTATTGCTGATGAGCTTCGGTCAAGTGATCCAGCTCGTCGAAGCCCATCAAGGGGGGCAAACTGCTCTCTAGCTCGGCGAAGGCGCTCGAGCGCGGCAGGGCTGGGAGTATGCGACGGCCCTCCTCTCTGCTCTGTTCCATCGCCGCTTGGCTGGCCTGAGAATGGACCGGTACTCGAGTGTATTCAACGGAGGTTGGGTCATCGAGGTCGTTGGCGGTTCGCTGGAAGGCGACATTAAGTCGCTTGGGGGTAGAGGAGCCAACGGGAACGACTCCTTTGGTTGGAGATAGCTGGGGGCGGTTTGGTAGATCCCTTGCTGCTGTTCAACTGCGGCACTATTTGCGGCTTCGGCGGCAAAGACACTGAGCTGGGTGCTTTGTTGCTGTTGCGGCGTTGTTGCTCGGCGCGTTGTTGATTTCTGGCGGCGGCGGCGGCGGCGGCGGCTCGTTGCTCGAACGAAAGGTCCTTGCCATTTCTAAGGTGAGCACCCATGTTAAAAAGGGGCAGAGTCACGGTAAGTGAATGCTACAACGACTTCTCGTAGCGAGATGGGAGGATGACTAGAGACAAAGGAGGGTTACGGAACCTTTCTTTTTGGGAGGTTCCTTAGCCTTAGTTGTCTTTGAAGCCTCAGGGGCGGTGACTCTGATTCTAGCTGAACGACGCGAAGGGGCCTTCTTCTTTTTAGGGATAACGGACCTATCCACGCGATGTTCAGGAGGCACCGGTTGGGGAGGTCCGGTAGATATAGGGGTCCAAGCTTCCGGGTTGATCCAATTGCCTTCGGCGGCTTCGACCGTAGGTTGATCAGCTACGAGCTCAGGTTCGCTGGAGAGCTGGTCCTCTTCTGATGAGGAATCAGATAGATCTGAGATACCAAGAGGTCTTCAACGGTTAAATCTTTCACTTCCTTGGCAAAGGAAGATTGCGCGGAAGCGGAAGCAGAGGAAAGAAATTTCAAGAAAAAGGTTAGTCTTATTGACGACCACAAAAAAATTTTTTTGCAGAGGTTCTAGATGGAGTTATGAAAAAGGAGGAAGATAAAAAAAATTTTAGCAGCACTTCTAGCTGTGTTTTACTGAAAAAGGAGAGTAGGAGAGGCCTTATGAGAAAAATTTTGTTTGTTCTTTTGATTTTCGAGGATGAAGAAGATTAGAGTTATTAGAAGCTTGTTTAGCTTAAGATTAAGATTCTTTAGAATGATTTGTATGAAAGAGGAGAGGTCTAGGATGAGATATTTCCCGATGAGGCCCCCAATTGTGAGCCTGTGCCTCTATGGTGACAACAGGACACAAGAGTTGGGGGGCACTAGTTGAATTCCAGAAGGATAGGAGGAATACAACTAGAGGAGAGGAAAGGAAGGAAAAGGGAAAGAATAAAGAAAAAAGATAAGATAGAAGTCTTTTAGACTGATTTAAGCTTTTCAATCCTTTAAAGGAGATGGGTTTAAGCGGAGCAAACTCTACGCCTCCTCTCTTGAAGAAACAGAGAGGGTACAGTCAGAGACTGCCTTGATTTTTAATGCCAAAAGAAACTGGCAAAGGTTATTTATCAGGAAACCTATGTGGATTTAAGCTACAGTCCACAGAAGCAATAAAGATGAATGTTTTATGAAGCTTTAGATGATTTTATGATGTTTTATATGGTTTGATTCTTAATGGGAGAAGAGAAGAAGAAGGTTAAGGTTAAGGGGGAAAGGAAAAGAGAAGATCAAAGCTCAAGATGAACTTTGAAGAAGAATAAGTTGGAAAACTGCTTACTATTCAATCAGATGACACCAAATGACCACAACGACGTAGGGATATGATGGGACCTGTGTGATTGAGTAGTGAGGAGTGTTGATCCAAGTGTTATGTGCTTCTTCAGAGTTGGTTGATGAGTGATGATGAAAATTTTCATCCTGCCAGAGGAGAAGTGGTTAACCTTGTTGATTGAAATGCATATATTCAATATGGTTTGAACTTAGAGAATAATAGATGTTCAAAGCTTTATTACTCCTCTATTACACATCACAACTATATACAATAGTAGATGAAAATGATCAGAAAAATGAGGGGAATATGGAGAGAACATTATTGAAGCCTTTTTGGGCAATGGTGTTGTCTCTAAGGCTGACATTCCCTACCACCAAAAGAGGTTATGTTCCTCAGGACATCATCTTCATGGTTCAATCGTTGGATCTTTTCTCAATTCTGAATTTCCTCAATAGAGTGGAAGCTTCTGGTATATCTTTCTCAAGTAGCCATTCATCTTGATCAGCGCCAAGGCTCTTGTATCTAGCAAGGTACATCTTGATATCTCTGTTGTCTACTCTGAGTCTTTTTTCTCTGAGTATTTCCAAGATGGTCTTGTTCTTAGGAGGCTGATTAAGTGGTGGGATAACTACTTTCACTTGTTGTCTCAACGGGAACTGGTTGGAGGATGGGTCATTGTATGTTTTGATGAGGCTAACTGGGAAGGTTGGATGCTTCCTGCTGAATTCACCGGTCAGTATTACTTCTACAGCATTCTTGCCATGCAGAGCTTTAACTACAAATGGTCCAGCAAAGGAGTCTCTCATCTTCCTTGGGCCAGCTAGGTTAGTGAAGTTTGCTGTGGATATTAAGACTTGATCCCCTACTTTGAATTCAGGTTCTTGGTGACGTTTGTCCCATCTCTCCTTGTTATAATTAGTGGATTCTACAATGCATTGTTCAGCATGTTTCCTTGCATTCTCAAACATCTTGGCGTAGGTACCAGCAGTGGGGTGAATATCAACCTGCCCTTGCTTAATGAAGTCTTTGGGAAGGTTAGGTATCCAGCCTTTCTCTAATAAAGCTGGAGCTTTTCCAGTTGTGGAGTGGATGCTAGTACTGTAAGCCAACTCAAGGATAGGTAGGAGTGAAACCCAGTCATGGGTGTAACCATCATTGTCTTTGAACTCCAGTCCATATGCGCAGAACCTTCTGATCATGTCTTCCAATGTTTGGATCATTCTTTCAGCGAGGCCATCTGTTTGGGGGTGATAAGCTGTTGAAAATGCAAGCTTGGTGCCTAACATACTGTGTAGTCCTGTCCAGAACTCTGATGTGAACTTAGGGTCTCTATCTGAGATGATAATCTTTGGGATACCAGTTCGAGGCATCACTCTATTCCAGAATAAGATGGGTGTGTCCATTGCAGAGTCCTCTTTGAAGCAGGGAACAAATATGGGGGTCTTGGAGTATCTGTCAACTACTACAAGGCAAGCATTATAACTAGCTGCTCCTCCAGGAGATAAGGAAGTAACCCAATCCATGTTAATTATGTCCCATGGTTTGGATGGTTCTTGAATTTTCTGGAGCAGCCCAAACCTTTTTCCTGTGGCTTTATTGGCTTTTTGACATCTATCACATGAGGCGCAGTAGGCTGCAGTGTCTTTCCTCCAATTATTCCACCAGGCTGTGTCAGCAACTTTCTCAACTGTTCTGTCTTCTGAAAGGTGCCCTGAATAGACGCTATCGTGGCATTCATGCAGAATAGTGTTGATAGTCACTTTGTCTACTAACACTAGGACAGAATTATGCTTCTCACGGTGGTATATGAGGCCATCAAACAAGGAAAATCTGCCTTCAGTGTATGAAGTCTTCCAAGTACCATTCAAACCTTTGGCTAATGTTTGGTCTTTACAATCCTTTACTAGCAGTTGTAACAGGATTACAGCATTGTTATCCTTATGATACCCCTCTCTCACAGAGTCAAAGAATTCAGACTTAAAGGTGGTGATGTGGATGCCCATTATGTTCATGATGGGGAACTTCTCATCATCTTTTTCCTCTTCAGGGTCATATGCAGGGTTGCTGGGATCATTGGGGAGAGCCCATCTGCTAAGTCCGTCTGCATTCTTATGGATGTTCCCGTCCCTGTGCTGAATGGTCATGTTACCTCTATACTCCTGGATGGAGATTTGCCATCTTAACATGTGTCTGTTAGGGGTTTTCATATTCAAAAGGGATCTCATAGCTGTGCAGTCTGTGATTACTTCAAATACACTGCCATCAAGGTAGTAGTGCAATTTGTCCAAGGCCCAGACTAAACAGAGGCATTCCAGTTGACTTGCACCATATCTACCTTCTGAGTCTTTAAGCTGTCTAGAGATGAATACTATTGGTCCTTCTCTTTTGATGCCATCAATGATTTGGACTTGGTGTAGTGCTGCTCCAAGGCCTGTCATACTAGCATCAACATACAGTTTGAAAGGCAGTTGCCAATCTGGGAACAGGAGGAGTGGAGCTGAAGTCAACTTCTCAATCAGAAGATTGTATGCTTCTAGCCGCTGGTGGGTCATTTCAAACACAGTATCCAATTTACAAAGCTCTGTTAGTGGTCTAGCTATTTCAGCAAATCTATCAATGTGTTGTCTGTAATAACCAGCAAAACCAAGAAAGATTGAATTTCCTTCTTGTTCGTAGGAGTGGGCTTCTGTAGCACTGCAGCTACTTTATTCTGATCTATTCCAATGGAAATTCCAGAAACAACATGTCCCAGGGCTTTAATTTGATGGAAACCAAAGTTACATTTCTTCAATGATATTTTCATATTCATGTTGATGACAATTTTCAATATTCTCTCAAGCTTATGAAGATGTTCTTCCCAGGTATTGGACATAATGATAATGTCATCTATGTATATGATGACCCACTTCTCCTCTAGTTCTCTTCTGAATTCTATGTCCATCATCCTCTGGAAGTGGGAAGGTGCGTTCTTGATTCCAAAGGGCATTCTCAGATACTCATATATGCCTTTGTGGCAGATGATCCTCAGATATTTTCTGGATTCAGGGGCTATGACATTCTGGTGAAAGCCTTTCAGGACATCCATGCTGGTGAGGAACTTGGCTTTTGCTAGATTGGTGAGGGTCTCACTGATTTTTGGGATGGGGTACCTGTCTGCAGCTGTGTATGTGTTCAGGGCTCTGAAGTCACCAACCATTCTTGACTTGCCATTGTGCCAGGCTATGATGACTGGAGTGGTGATTTCTACCACTTCGTTGTGGCCCACCTTCCTCAGTACATTCAGTCTCACCAGTTCCTCTATGTGTTCATCGAGGGCTTCTCTGCTTTTTGGGCTGGCAGGGTAGGGAGGTCTTCTCAGCAATGGAGGGTAAGGCCTTTCGGTGGTCAATTTAATATGGACTTCATGACCTTTTACTGCTCCTAGGGGATGAGTTGTGTCTGCAAAAGCTGTCTTATTCTCAAAGAGGATATTAAACAAGGATTCCCTCTGGTCTAAAGTCAACTTCTCATAGATCTTTGCATCACTCAATTCTCCCTTCACAAACTTGTCTATGCGGGGATCAGATTTCTTCAAAGCAGATATCTCTGATGACACGGGGGTTCTGTCTGACAATTCTGATCTGAAACTGAATTTCTTTTTCTTATTTTCATTCCCAATAGTGAAGTACCTTTCTTTGCTGTTAGTGATGTCAAAACCGTATAAAGACTGGTAATCATTTCCCAAGATCAAGTAGTTCATTCTGGCATTTTCCATGACTACAAACTCTGCAACAATCCTTACTGATCCTTTAGTATGAGGGAAGATGAGGGCCAATTCTATAATTCCCAAAGCTTTAAGTTGGTCACTGCAGCTGTGGAATCTAGCATGAGTAATGGGCATGAGGGAGTTTTCCCAATCTGAGGAGATTTTATTCAGAAGTTGATTGCTAATTATGGAACAAGAGGCGCCACTGTCTAATAAACAAGAGTATTCTTGGTTGTTAATTAAAACAGGGGTGATTGTTTGGAAACCAATCAAGTGGGCTTTCCCTTTATCTGGTTTGCATCTCATAAGCCTAGCATCTTCCACATGTGGGGAATGACAATTGCTGTTCCAAGTTTGGGGTTGATGGGACTCAGCTTGTATTTCTGCTATAGAAAACTCTGTCAATGGTTCACACTCAATTGCATAACCATAGTAGTTTCTGTCAACAGGACCAGATGGGTCATAGTCATTGAAGTCTAGGTTTTGATCCATGGCTAGGACAAATTGGTTATGATCTTGTTGGTCAGAAGTTTCCTCACCATCATTCTTGAGAGAATGGCTATTGTCATCAGCTTCTTGGTCACTGCGGTAAGTTTCCTCAGTTGTGTCCATTCCTACTTCATTTATCCTCTGTCTCCTTTTGGGGCATTCTCTGGAATAGTGGCCTGGTTGCCGGCAGAAGTTGCACACGTCTTTGGATCTAGGAGTTGGTAAAGCAGAATTGGATGGCTTCTTGGGATCTGGCTCTGTTTTGCTAGGCTCTACTTTGGTACTAGAAGGATTATTCCTCCAAGTGTTTCTGTTGTTCTGGGTGGAAGAGTAAGGGGGGTTGGATCTGTTTTGCCTCATGGCTCTGTCTAGGACTTCTTCAACAATAATTACCATTTCTTCAAAACTTGTGTCAATAGCATCTTTCTAGTATCTGCTTTTCACGGCATGCTCTAAGTTACCCGGACACTGTTTCAGGATTTTCTCACAAATGAGGTACTCACTAAGCTCAGGTTGGAATGCTCTCAGTCTTTCTCTCTGATTGTTGAACCACTTGTGTACTTTATTATTACCAAAAGTAAAGTGGTCTTTTTCAAATTCTTTTTGCATCTTCCATTGCCAGTTGTGAGTGCCAAACTTATTGCGGATGGTATTTTTCCACCAAGCCCAAGACTTCTTACCGTGGACATCTCTTATGCCTATGTACCAGTTCTTAGCAGTGTCAGTGAAAAGTGCTGTGAGTCTACTGATGACCATGTGATCCAACATGCAATAATCTTCAACAAACACATCTATGTTCTTTAACCAGAGTTCATGGTTGTATGGAAGTTCTCCTGACAATTTATCCCATTCACTAGTCTTGGGGATTGACTTCCATAACTCTTTCCTCATCTCTGGGTCAACATCATTGTGTTTCATGAAAGGAAAATCTTTTTCCCATTGTGGGGTATTTGCTCTCACTTCTGATGTACCAGTATTAGTCTCTGGTAGCCTCCTGGGATTTGGGGGGTTCTCAACTCCTTCGTGTGGAGGTAAAGGGGGGGCGGAGGAGGCGGCGGAGGAGGAGGGGCTTGAGTTATGCTTGGTTCAGCTTGTTGGGACTGCCATTCATGCATTAATGGATTATTATATCTGACAGAAGAAGGTTCATTCCTCTGCATACTATTGACTATCAAATCCAATTTGTGGTTCATATTATTCATGGATGAATGGAAATCTCCTAGTCTTCTTCTGGTTTGTTCAAACCTGGAGTTTTCTCTGTCCTCAGCTTCACTCAGTTGAATTCTCATTGCTCTAAGGGTAGAAGACAAGCTGTGTTCCATAGAAGTGATACTTTCTTTTGCTGAATCAATACTAGAAGTATTCTCTGAGTTCAATCCTATGATTATGTCCTGTAGACTATCAAGCTTGTCATTAAAAAACTCCTGTAACTGTTCATTTCTGTTTGGAGGCAGAGGGAATTCATTCAAATGTTTGAAAACCTTATCATATAGGGCTGGAATGACCTCAGCTGTGATAATCTCTTGCACAGAGGAGCTCAACTTCATCACACAAGACTCAAGGAGGGTACCCGGGAGGGTCTCCATGGTACCAGATAACTCACATAAGAATTTGGAGAAAAGATCTTTCAATTTCTCTTCAATAAGTAAGGGAGCGTCGTTAACAAAGTCACTATTTACATTCCTAAGAAAGTATTCCTTCAGAGATTCTTCAGAAAGAGGGACAGAAGAAGGATTGGAAAGAGGGACAGAAGGGGGGTGAGGATTCAGGTTAGAGTTCATTGATAATTGCCGGGGGGAGGTGGAGGTTGATTGTTCCCTAGATTGCCTCGATAGCTGCGGCCTCTGTAGCGGAGCCTCTGCATGCGGCTCATGGTGCGTTCCGCTCTCATAAAGAAAGTCCCCATCTGCATCATGCTGGCCATGGGGTCGTAGCGCCGGCGCCAAGAGTTCTCCCGGTTCCTCTGGTATGGTCTGTGGTACTGAGGACCGGTGAGGTGGGGCTGCTCGGTGTACTGGTGTCCTCCATGAGGGGGGGGGAACTGCTCTTGAGGTGGGTAATTCAGCTGGTGTTGATGTAAGTGGTTGGCGTAGTATTCCTGACCGTAGTACGGGTGCGCGGGTTGGTGGACTGGTGGTGTCATGACATGCTGAAGGGGAGCTTGGTAATCCTGGCGCTGAGGCGAGATTTGTTCGACTACCATCGGCATTACCTGGTGTCCAGTAGGTGGTCGCGTTGGCACCGGCGCCAGCAAAGGGGGTACATGGGCCTGTTGCGCTGGTATTTGATTGGTCGACGCTGGTCTCATCCGCGTATCTACGTCTGGGAGCGTTAACTGAAAGAGGGTGAGATGGTAAGTCTCCATATCTGTACCCAGGAAAGCTTAAAGGTGAAATACCTGCTCGTTTTGCGGGAGTAACCTCTGATGGAGGGCTGGGTTCTGGGGGTAGGGGCTCGTGTACGGCCGCGTGTCTAAGGCCGGTTCCTGGCGAGGGGTAGTAAGCGCCTGGGAATCTTGGTCCAACAGGGCTAGGTCTTCTCTGGCTATCCACCCTTCCGAAATCTCCAGCATACGCTGGGTCCCTAGCAAGCTCTCCAAGGCGTCCTGGGACGAGATCGCTTGGTTGAGCGCTAGTCGCATCATCGGGCGATTGTTCTGTTCTTTGGCATTCACGAAAAGTAGCCATTGCCCGTGGAACACGTCTGAGATCGTCTCCGCTGGGTCTGGCGGTCGTGGAACTTCCGTCATCTCGCGGAGAACCAACTGGTTCTGAACGGGAGTAGTGGACTCCGTCGGTCTGGGAGGGGGCGACGGTTGCTGGTCTCGTCTCAAGACTAAGAATTCTTGTCTCTCTATAGGCCGAGGGACTGGCGTGGATCTGGTCGATGCCAGGGCTATGGAAGCTGCCCGCGAATTGACTTCTGACGGAGTGACCCCTCTGTGAGGGTCGTATTGCTGATGAGCTTCGGTCAAGTGATCCAGCTCGTCGAAGCCCATCAAGGGGGGCAAACTGCTCTCTAGCTCGGCGAAGGCGCTCGAGCGCGGCAGGGCTGGGAGTATGCGACGGCCCTCCTCTCTGCTCTGTTCCATCGCCGCTTGGCTGGCCTGAGAATGGACCGGTACTCGAGTGTATTCAAACGGAGGTTGGGTCATCGAGGTCGTTGGCGGTTCGCTGGAAGGCGACATTAAGTCGCTTGGGGGTAGAGGAGCCAACGGGAACGACTCCTTTGGTTGGAGATAGCTGGGGGGCGGTTTGGTAGATCCCTTGCTGCTGTTCAACTGCGGCACTATTTGCGGCTTCGGCGGCAAAGACACTGAGCTGGGTGCTTTGTTGCTGTTTGCGGCGTTGTTGCTCGGCGCGTTGTTGATTTCTGGCGGCGGAGGCGGCGGCGGCGGCTCGTTGCTCGAACGAAAGGTCCTTGCCATTTCTAAGGTGAGCACCCATGTTAAAAAGGGGCAGAGTCACGGTAAGTGAATGCTACAACGACTTCTCGTAGCGAGATGGGAGGATGACTAGAGACAAAGGAGGGTTACGGAACCTTTCTTTTTGGGAGGTTCCTTAGCCTTAGTTGTCTTTGAAGCCTTAGGGGCGGTGACTCTGATTCTAGCTGAACGACGCGAAGGGGCCTTCTTCTTTTTAGGGATAACGGACCTATCCACGCGATGTTCAGGAGGCACCGGTTGGGGAGGTCCGGTAGATATAGGGGTCCAAGCTTCCGGGTTGATCCAATTGCCTTCGGCGGCTTCGACCGTAGGTTGATCAGCTACGAGCTCAGGTTCGCTGGAGAGCTGGTCCTCTTCTGATGAGGAATCAGATAGATCTGAGGATACCAAGAGGTCTTCAACGGTTAAATCTTTCACTTCCTTGGCAAAGGAAGATTGCGCGGAAGCGGAAGCAGAGGAAAGAAATTTCAAGAAAAAGGTTAGTCTTATTGACGACCACAAAAAATTTTTTTTTTTCTTTTTTTTTTTTGCAGAGGTTCTAGATGGAGTTATGAAAAAGGAGGAAGATAAAAAAAATTTTAGCAGCACTTCTAGCTGTGTTTTACTGAAAAAGGAGAGTAGGAGAGGCCTTATGAGAAAAATTTTGTTTGTTCTTTTGATTTTCGAGGATGAAGAAGATTAGAGTTATTAGAAGCTTGTTTAGCTTAAGATTAAGATTCTTTAGAATGATTTGTATGAAAGAGGAGAGGTCTAGGATGAGATATTTCCCGATGAGGCCCCCAATTGTGAGCCTGTGCCTCTATGGTGACAACAGGACACAAGAGTTGGGGGGCACTAGTTGAATTCCAGAAGGATAGGAGGAATACAACTAGAGGAGAGGAAAGGAAGGAAAAGGGAAAGAATAAAGAAAAAAGATAAGATAGAAGTCTTTTAGACTGATTTAAGCTTTTCAATCCTTTAAAGGAGATGGGTTTAAGCGGAGCAAACTCTACGCCTCCTCTCTTGAAGAAACAGAGAGGGTACAGTCAGAGACTGCCTTGATTTTTAATGCCAAAAGAAACTGGCAAAGGTTATTTATCAGGAAACCTATGTGGATTTAAGCTACAGTCCACAGAAGCAATAAAGATGAATGTTTTATGAAGCTTTAGATGATTTTATGATGTTTTATATGGTTTGATTCTTAATGGGAGAAGAGAAGAAGAAGGTTAAGGTTAAGGGGGAAAGGAAAAGAGAAGATCAAAGCTCAAGATGAACTTTGAAGAAGAATAAGTTGGAAAACTGCTTACTATTCAATCAGATGACACCAAATGACCACAACAACGTAGGGATATGATGGGACCTGTGTGATTGAGTAGTGAGGAGTGTTGATCCAAGTGTTATGTGCTTCTTCAGAGTTGGTTGATGAGTGATGATGAAAATTTTCATCCTGCCAGAGGAGAAGTGGTTAACCTTGTTGATTGAAATGCATATATTCAATATGGTTTGAACTTAGAGAATAATAGATGTTCAAAGCTTTATTACTCCTCTATTACACATCACAACTATATACAATAGTAGATGAAAATGATCAGAAAAATGAGGGGAATATGGAGAGAACATTATTGAAGCCTTTTTGGGCAATGGTGTTGTCTCTAAGGCTGACAAATCGTGGTTATCTTCATCATTCTGGTTGTCTTCACTGTCATCATCATCACTGTCTCCATTGTGGTAACGGTTATTGAACTCGACATATTGGCGACGGTTGCAATAATCTTGGTTGTCTCGATTTCCGTCGTGGTCTCAATTGTCTACGTCCTCATCATCTTGATTATCTTCGTTGTCTTGATTGTCTTTGTTGTCTTGATTTTCCTCATCGTCTGGATCATCCTTGTTGTCTTGACCGTCTTGATCATCATCCTTGCATCAAGCAATTCTGAAATAACCACTGGAAATGTCATCAAGCCACTTTTGCCTAATCATAGTCTTCATCTTCTCAACTCCCACTGCCATTTCCCTTTTGGTAAGCTTTGAAGATTGAGTCTGGACAATTCTCACGTAAGGGTGTTCTTTTTTCAATAGGGTTAAGGGATCTTTTTGCTTTGGAAAATTTGCAACTTTACATCCCAGTGCAGCACCTGTTCAATATTTTCATCAGAAAAGAAATCAATTCAATTGTTGGAGCCAATTAAGCTGATAACGTACCCAATAATTTGTTGAGCGTGTGTCTCAGTTTACTTTGTATGTTATCAGACGGTTTTCCGTTTTCAGATCAAGCATCTTCAGAGCCAGGATCTTGGAGACAATCAACTATGCGTTGGATAGATTGTCCTTGACTATACGCCTCAAAGGTCTCCTTGGAACGCCATTGATCTTTGACAACTCGTAGCCAAGTGGGATCATTTGAAAACTCCTTGCAGAAGCTTCCTTCTCCTGGGAACCGTGTGGCAGCTAGTACGTAGTAAGTCAAGTTGTAAAGATTGGATATAGTAAACAGCTGAAATTCAAGGATTTGTTAGTAATTATATTTGTGAATATATTGGGAACCAAAGTATTTCTAACCTCCGAATTGATGCGAGTAATATGGGCCATGACCTGCTTTTCACTTTTGTTGGAAGAAGCTTTGGAAGGATACTTGTGTGATTTGACTTTCTCGTGATTCACAAGTCTCTCGTACAGTGGTTGATACTTGCGGTCTTCTTCCTTGGTCAGGAGATCCTGCTTATTGACCATACTCTCATCCTCATCCTCCACCTCCTTGTCTTCACCGTCATAGGGAATTGGAATCATGGAAAAATGGCGAAATATCTTTGCATCAAATACCAATTGTTCATCTGGGGACATTGATTGCCAGTAACTGCCCAGGTGACCATTTCTTTCATCCCATCCATACGGTGATCCCTTTGGAGGGACTAAGAAAACTGATTAGCTATAGTCAATACTGAAAATCAATTTATATAACCCACCAGGCGTATCAGCACTCTCCTGACTGTATGCTACAAACCGGTTCCAATTGCTTTTTCTTTGTGGTGGTCGATCCTTGCCTCTGAATTTTCAATCCAGTTTATATGGTATCAGTTCTTTTATCAATAAATGATTGGAGTAGGACTTACAGAAACGAGTTTACTGTCTGTAATGAGACATTTCCAATCAACGCTAACATCAATTTTATCTTTGTGTAGTTCATTTTGTGGTATTCTAGGGCCTCTTGGATGTTGGTTGGGATTCGATTGTTTGTACTTTTAAGCTTGGCCAGGACCTCTCAAAGCTGGTTCTCGGTCCAAATGTCAAGACAACTTTCAAAATTTTCTAGGGTCAGGTCAACTACAGGTAACAAGTCCACGTGTGAAGGAGATCTGGAATGCTCATATTGTAAAGTTGTTTTATTGCTTTCACTTCCTCCTCTATCATCTTCGTCTTCATTGGGTTGAATTTCTTTGTCATTAATTCTGTTTATATTACCCCCAGTTCCAGCAGCCCTTCCTCTTGCCCCTTGTCTAGCTCCACTGCCAAGTTCAGCTCCACCGCCACGTCCAGCTCAACTGCCACATCCAGCTCCACCGCCACGTCCAGCTGCACCGCCACGTCTAGCTGCACCCCCACGTCCAGCTGCACTGCCTCGTCCTGCTGCACCGCCACGTCCTGCTGCACCGCCACGTCCTGCTGCACCGCCACGTCCAGCTCCACCACCCCGTCCAGCTCCACCTCCAGCTCCACCGCCATTTCCACTAGCTCCACCGCCAAGTCCTGCTCCACCCCCTCTCCCTCCTCTCCCAGCTTCTTGACATCTTGAACGTTGTCCACCTCGACCACTAAAATTGCCTGTTGCACCTCGGGTTGTTTGTTGACTGGATTGGTTCTGGCGGCCAGTGGCAAGTTCACTGGTTTGGGCTGCACAAGTTACCACCATGGTGTTAATAATTTTGAGCTTTAGTTGAAAAACATGAGAATTTTAATGAATCAGCTAACATATAATCATTCATGTTGGGTTGATGAAAAATGAAGAAGCATACTGTTTGATCTAACAACAACTTCCTAGTTTTTTGTGAAAGGGATATTTATCTTGAATTTTAAGGATGTAATTTTTTATGTTTTTTTGTTGATTGAGTTGTTTTTCTTTTGGGTTGCTTTGTGAGATTAAGTGCTTCTTCAAAAATCGTTCTGTGTTTGTCAGGTATTAAAAAGTTTTGTATCCATTGATTGCTGCATATTTCTTGGTGGGAAAGCCAATCGGTTGACTGAATAGTAAATCCCACCTCTTTCATGCAAATGATCATTTACTATTGATAGCCTGAGAGCTCTCTCAATTTACATTATGGTTGAGAAAATGCTACAAAATTCAGATCTCAAGTTGTACTTGGAAGCTATTCATTATTTTGTATTGAACACTTGCTGCAGCTTGCTGCTTGTTTTGGTTGAGCTGTGCAGCATTTAGCATGAGAATCTTCCAAGCTTCAAAGCTACGGTTTTGATGGGGAGTATAGTACGGTGTGGTAAATAGTGTTGTATACAGTGATGCAACACCCTGACTAATTCTTGACAGGGTTGTTGAGGCTGACATATACATACCAGAATTTCTGGACCTGGTGTTTAGGTCTGATATCAAAGTTGGTCTTACGTTTTTGTAAGGATTTCCAAGATTATGTTCAATGGTTTAAAGCTTGTATATTTTCAAGGTTTGTAAATGTCAGAGTTACAAAGATTTTTCCACAAGGAAAAACTTCCTGATGGTTACAACTCTCTAAATTTATATTCTACAACCAACAAAAGAAAGTTCCAGAAATCTTACTATGAAACCAGAGCACATTGCAAAAAAGAAGAAAACAGAATGTGAGCCAAAGAGAGAAGAAAGGGTTAGGAGTTTTCTCGTATTTTCCTGTTTGATTAGTTGGATCTGACAGTCTTGAGAACCATCTTTGAGTTAGATGTAGTTTCCTGTTTTTTACACAACCCCAGTTGCAGCAACAGTGAACCCCCACAGATAATGTTGCAGCGCACATCAGTCTGTTGCACACACAGATACCAGTTTGCACCCAGCTGTCTATTGCACACACAGCTGTTTGTCACAGTTATGTTTTCCACATTTGTAGCTGTCTGTTGCACACACAGCTGTTTATCACAGTTATGCACTGCCGGCATTAACCGGTTGAACACGGCAGTTCGAGCGGTGCTCGAACAGCCGTGTTTGACCGGTGGTTGGACGGGCACTGTCCGACCAAAGCAAGAGCCAACTGGTTGGACAGATTTGTCCGACCAGTCCCGGCTGGTCCTGTCCGACTGGTCCCAGGAACTGATCGGACAAGCCTGTCCGACCCGCCGGCAGGTGCTTGGGTCAGACAGTGCCTGTCCGACCACCGGTCGAACAGTGCCTGTCCGACCACTGGTCAAACACGGCTGTTCGAGCACCGCTCAAACTGCCGTGTTTGACCGGTTATTGCCGGCAGTGATGCTTTCCACATGTGTTGTGAATTTGAGTCTTGCATGCCACACACAATATCACACTTTTTGAAAACCCCCTCAATAGACAACATGACTTCTTCCTGGTCATGCTTTTGGCCAACCTTTGAGCGAGATAGGTAGGAGTGGAAGGTCTGAGAGGGGAGTTCGCAGAACAGGAGAAGAGAAAGAGGATTACCAAACTTAAATTAAAATATTGTACACATCTGATCACTTGCCACACACATGCAAAGACAGACAGGTAAAAAGAGGAGAGTACAGTTTTGCTGAGTGGTCATACAAGTAGAAAGCATCATGAAAGTCCATGGTAAAGTCCAAGGTACTCGTGTGAAAAATTGGGTCTGGTCTGCATGTCAAATGAATGAGAGATAAACTCAGTTTCCAGAAGCACCAAGCCTGCAAATTTTCTTTTCTCAAGTGAGATGAAGAAGGATTTATTTTTGGTCATGATTTTTTGGAGTAAAAAGTGTTAATTTGCACAGGGTGATAAAGCAAAAAGGTCATGTCTGAGCCATGTGAAAACTGGGCAACACAACATAACTAAGATCACACCCCCTCCACCAATATATCAGGTCAAATAAGTTCAAGTTCCATACCACACTCAATGAAAAAGGCAGAATGTCCACTTGAATTGTGTATCCACTCATTTATATCTAGTCTTGCTCATTGCAAAATAAATGAAATGATTTCTTTTGCCATTATCTCCGGGTAAATGCCAAAGAAGATTAAAAATATTGATCCCCTCTTTCTCACAAGAGCAGCATAGTATTGAGCATAGGGGCTCTTCTGCTTGTATATCTTGGGGGTAAAACTAGAGAGCCATTCATGGACCAAGGAATCACTTTGAACCTCTTTGCCTTGTCTTTAATTAATAGAGTCCATGTTCGGTTGCAGTTTTCTTGAATTTTTCAATCACTTGATTTGATTTTTACATTCAATCAACAATCATGTCAACCATGGGGCATCCAGAAACATCCTTCTTGCATAAATTAAAAATCTGTATATTTGGCTTTGCAGTGGAGCCAGGGCTAAAGGTCAATTTGATGAATGTCATGCAGTTCTTGTAGCTGCCAAGTTCAAAACTGAAGTGAAGTTTATCACTGAAGCTAATTGATACTAATCATACTAATAGACCCTCATTTTTGTCTCCTCAGACTAGATTCAGATAATTTTTCCTTTCTTTGCTTTTTCATTGTTTAATTGTGGTTGGTTCTTCTATCCAAATTAACATTTCAACTTGATACTAAATAGATACACAACCACAATAGCATATAAAAAAACAATTATATCTACCCAACAACCAGATGCAGCTAAGCTGGTAGGGTGGAATTTTTTGTTAAAAGCAACAATGGGCAAGGAGGGGCGTGCTTTGGGCTGTTTGAGCACCGCTTGAACTGCCGTGTTTGACCAGTTAATGACGGCAGTGTTGGTATTCCCTTGACGCATTCCCGGTCCACAAAGCCACTAATAATAGCCCATCCATCACGACCAACGCTGAAACACCTCCCCCCAAAAAGCGGGGCCACGGCCGCGGGAAAAATCCTGCTGTGGAGCCCATTGCACTATCGTCAGATGCCCTACCCAATGAAGCCCCATTGTATCACTTGCGGGCTGCTCAACCTAATGCCAGTAATTGAAGCAAAGTTGATTAAACTTTTTCTCCTGTCTGATTTCTGTCATGTATTGATGACCATTTGTCCATCAGTATGCTCGTGCCATTGCATTCATCCATGCATCACTTTCATCCTCTTTCCTCTTGAATGCTAGGATGAGACGTGTTATCTTGACCCAAATCAGCACCTCCACTGGCTTGTTCATATTGTCCACCTGGTATTTTGTCTGCCAACAGCATGGTCCCAAAGTTTGTATCAATATCCTGCCTAATACCCAAACCAAATTTTAAGGACATTCTACTGCAACCTGTTTTAGCTCATTACACATTTTCCTTTGGATGAATTGCTGCCCATGCTCAGTGCGCCTTGAACCTCAGTGTTGCTGCGCTGGTTCTTTGATTGCTTATCTTTGGGCATCAGTCTGCGTTAATCCGCATCTGGAGGATCGTTGCTTGGTTGAGTTGGCAAACAGCTGCAAGCATTTGCATCCCTTGGGCTACATATTTACTTTTAACCCACAACTATTGTGGATTCATCAAAACTTTTCAGTGACCCCGGGCCATAAGCCCTGTAACTGAAATTGTTAGACCCCATAACGTCATCAACATCTGTGCCTCAGGGCGATTAATTATTGTTTTCCGGCGCGTGTTCCAGTTTGGACACCAATTGATTTACACATGAGACTTGGTCTTGGGATAGTATCATACCTGCCCCGGGACAGCAATACAAACCAGAGCAGCTTTGGTCTGCTCCGCTTTATGTAACTTCCTCAGACGCATTTGCAATCAACCAGGTGGGTCAATGACAGCAGTCTGGAGGACTCTGGACAGATTGTGCCCAAAGCGTGGAGCCGAGGCCAGTGCCGGCGACTCTGTCCTTGAGCCAGGGCGGTTTGTTCTTCACACCCGAGGTGTTTCTCCCCTCTGCTCCAACCAATTGGTCCAGAGAGCCAAGCACCTTCAATCTACTTGTGACATTTCCTGGAAAGATTTTGAGGCCCGCGTTTTACCCTGCTCAGCTCCTTGGGCCAAGTGGCTTCATAGTGAAGGCAGTTACAATTTTGTACCCCCTTGAACCTCCAGAAAGGGCACATTTGTAAAGACAGGGAGTGAGAGGAGTGCCAAAGGTCAATTGGCACAGGCGGTCAGGCAACACATCGACACTTGATAGTGCGGTTTGCTGAAGCACTGTTCCAGTTGATGATTAGAGCCCATCAATCATCTTTGCCTTTGAAGACACTGACCTATTGAATAAATGTTTTTCTCGAGTTGGATTCCGTGCGCTCTCATGATTTCGGCACTGATCGTCCTTATTACCTTGGCCTAGGTTCTGACTGTAGTGAAAGCTGCATCTAAACTGAGATGCAGCATAATGTACTTTGATAAGGTCTATGGAGGCACAACTAACAGAGCCTGTAAGATATAACAGGCTAAACTTGTCAAGATGCATGCTCTGTTTGGTTCCTAATCCTTCTTGAAAAAATCAAAACTGTTCATAGGGCGCACAAATGACGGTGGTATCTAATACCTGTGCAATCTTAATTCTTGCCATGGAGGCGAAGGGGCAGGTAATCCAAGCACTCAGTCTTGCCCCAAAAAGCTACAAACTTCACTTTTCAACCTTTTTAGCCCCTTGGGGTGTTATAACAAAAGCCAACACTGCCGGCATTAACCGGTCAAACACGGCAGTTCGAGCGGTGCTCGAACAGCCGTGTTCGACTGGTGGTCGGACAGGCACTGTCCGACCGAAGCACCTGCCGGCGGGTCGGACAGGCCTGTCCGATCAGTTCCTGGGACCGGTCGCACAGGACCAGCCGGGACCGGTCGGACAAATCTGTCCGACCAGTTGGCTCTTGCTTTGGTCGGACAGGCCTGTCCGATCAGTTCCTGGGACCGGTCGCACAGGACCAGCCGGGACCGGTCGGACAAATCTGTCCGACCAGTTGGCTCTTGCTTCGGTCGGACAGTGCCTGTCCGACCACCGGTCGAACAGTGCCTGTCCGACCACCGGTCGAACACGGCTGTTCGAGCACCGCTCGAACTGCCGTGTTCGACCGGTTAATGCCGGCAGTGCAACCTTTGTAGACTTGATCTGGCTGACCTGTATTCACTCGCAGGGAACTATGCTGAGACAGGCGTTCATATTGGTTGAGATGAAAATAGCATTGATTGAGGGGTACAGGACCATTGTCGGCGATTTTGTTTCAGTTGTGGAGATGTTGAGCGTGCCCCAGGTGCAAAATGAGCGCGGCAGAGCCATGCGATTTCCTAGTGGGACTAGAGATATGCGCGGCTGCACCATGCTCACCATGAAACAAAACCGCCACATGAACAGCCCCAAACTGCAGTCCAAATCCTACCAGCTTAAATGTACTGGGTCATTAGTACAAACCAATCACTCAAAACCACAATTTCAATGGTCCCTGTGACAAACCACAGGCTACCTATTCATGATAATTACATTGATTTCCAAGAGTAAAACAACTAAACAGCACCAATGAGAAGTTGGCAGGACCCCAACCCCTCTTCTTTGCGGGTGGGGCCGCGCGCTCAGCACCGGAGCCAATTTGATCTTTGATATAGGCAATGTTTCTTGGGGTTTGAGTAGTTGCTGATTCCTTGAAGTAGTCCAAGTCAGAAATTCTCCTATTGAGAAATTGATTAGCGTCCAGAAGTTTGCAGAGAGAACCAGATGTACTCACTCTCTTCTTTTTCATTGTCAGGGCGCGCAACGGTGGAACTGGGATTTGGGACTAACTTTTCAAGTGGGACACGGAGTGAAACTTTTCATGAAAAGTCATGAAGCCATCCAAAGGGATGAAAATTGAATGCTTTGGATTGTAACCATCACATGTTTCAACAGCTGGTTCAAGGTCATAGTGCTTAGATTTCACTTTGCAAGTCGGGCTAATCAGCTTGTGCCGTTGAGTCTGATCAAGATATTGACCAAAGCTGCTGGCTGGCGGTCCTGTGCGCTTCACTGAGGTAGCTGGTATGCTGTTGGATCTTTCGCCAGAAATGCTGGGCAACCATAATTTGCACCAGCTTATCTTCTTGTTTGTGTACATCACATCAAAATAAGCATGCAGAAACAGCATTCACATGGCTTCAAAGGCAGCAGCTTGGGCATCTGCGTCATTTGAGGCTACTGACTTCAAACTATCATCTTCCTGCCACGTGGTCCGGACCAGTGGAGAATTTTTCTGAAGATCAACGAAGCCCTGAAGATCAATCAGACATCTGATGACCTGAATGGCCAGTGGTCTGCACAAACCAGTGGTTATGCTAGAGACCTCATTGGGTATAGAAATGAAGTCCTCCGGCATTTGGAGGGTCCCGTGGCCTCACCTGACTCCCCATAACCCTCCAAGCTTCCTAGTTGGCGTTGTCTGGCTTGCCTGCCACCGGAATTTGGAAAGATTTCTGGGCTGCCGACACTATGCATCTTGCTATTCTCATGACATCTTCATCCGGATCGATCCGCTCCAAGTGAGCATGTATTGAACTACACAAACATGGCTGCTGGAATATCTGCATGTAGAATTGGAAGATGTCAATAAGCAAATTGTATGTTGTATGTAGAAGCTTCTCAAAACAGAAAAAAAAAAGAAAAGCCGATAATGATATTGCCAAGTTGCCAACAGCGCTAGCTGTACGCGTACTATGTAGCTGTTGGAGACTGGAGTTTGAAGAAGATTTTCAACACGTCCACCATAGAGCCAAGCGCCTATACATCTATCAGAGTGGGAGACTCCAGTACCAGTATGTAGTGGTTGACATTTTAGGGCCCCTGACGGTCCAGAACCATACATCCATCCCCCTCCTATGACATGGACAGTCCGGCCTGGCTCCTGAGTCCAACACCCTGAGCTAGCTGACATTTACTTGCCGAGAGACCCTATATTATTGTCCACGTTGTTCCTAGTAATAAATCAAGAGAACAATATGTAACCGAAATTGCCACCAATTTGCATAGTTTGGAAATCTCTTTACCTGAATTTGGACTTTTTTATCATTATCAGGAGTGTTTCCGCCGCCGTTGCCTATCACTGTCACAGCAGCAATCTAAAATCACAGGAGACAAAGCTGTACTACTCCTGCAAAGCTATCGGACCATATCGGTTTGGAATTTCGTGGCTTGGCCAATGAGACACAACCATTGCTAACCTCTAGAAAGAACCATCAACTCTTTGAGATGGTTGCTCATCTCACTTTTGAAGGCTAATTGCCCACAAGCTTCCATTCATGTACAATTCTTTCCTGTTTCTAGGGCATTGGCCATTGGGCGGGCAGCTCTCCAGCCTTCTCTCTTCTGCGTGAGTGACAGGAAACTTCCAGCCAGGCCTTTGGCCTTATACCATTTGTTGCATAATAGGTCACTTTAGATCATTCTTAATTGGCTGTCGCTTATTTATTACCTCCACACCTGAAACCAACGCGGGGTTATGCTCCCCAATGCTTCAAGTTGCTTCACCACTGTGTGTTTGGTGTGCGGCGCAGGGGAAAATTGTTTATTTACATATGTACATATTTGCTGTGTGCTCCATCATACATAATGCCAACTGTTTCTTCCGGAGTTCCAAAATTGCACTGCGGCTGGGACCCGGTGTCACATGATGTGCGCAAGCAGGTGCACGTCAGTGTGGTTCTGTCAGTTGTGTTGAGCATTGTGCAGAGTCCAGACCGCGTGTTGCCGTTGTATCACGACCCGCGCTGACGTAGAACAATCAGCTTTTCCATCCCAATTGGGCTATGAGTCGTTGACACAGTTTCGATTCCCACACCAGCCCGGCTCGATTCAACTGACGCGGACTACCCTGGACCACCTGGGACTTCAACTGTTTCCAAAGCTCTTTTCCGTGCTGTTCCGTGTGCACGTAAGCCTCCCAGCATTTTCCAGCATCTTCCATAACAATAAAGCTAGTAGCTGCTAATCAACTCACGCTGACTCTACTCTACCACAGATTCCAACACCTCGATTCACACGGACTTACATTGGATTCCAAAGCTCTCCCAACAGGTTCCGGGCACACGTAAGGCTCTCAACCAATTCGATTTCTTGGTTTGAATTGGACTGATGTGGATGGTTTGAATCGGACTGATGTGGACTCCCTGGGAATGCCAAGATCTCCTGACCTCAGATTATTCTTCAGCGGCTTGAACGACAAACAAGCCCACCCTGACACATCACCCAAGCAACAGGCATCACCACACGCTGCAAAACCCACTGACTTGAGTCAACATTCCTCCCTCTGCAGGCCTGTCCCAATATTTACTCAAGTGCACCAAATCAATCAGGCAAGCATCCTTCTGATTGATATCTGTCCTCCAATCCAAACTGATTGGTATTGATGATTGATCCCACAATAGGACCATTGGCTCACTTCTCTCCGTCTTGAATCCCCATCAGCCGGGTCTCCCCCACCATTTGAGGACACAACATTGATTTGGTTAGATTGCTTCTGTTTGTATCTGTCCTCAACCTCCCTACCATGGAAGCTGATCAGTATCTATTATGAATCCTGTAAGTTGTAAGACCGTATCTGGATCCCATTCGCTTTGTTTGGGTCTCCAATCAAGTAAATTCAAATCGTCTTGACACCTAGAAGTTGGCTTGCCAATTTGACCGGACCTTCAAAAACTTGCTACCAATCCGTGAGTTCTAATTTTTTCCTCTGTCTTCTATTCACCTTTCATAATGTATGGCTAACCGACTCGCTTTTTATTAGGTTAAGCGAATAATTCAATTATGGTAAGCAGGACATAACAGATTTTTTAAATTCTTGATGCGTTGATCACATGCTGATGATCCATGAAATCATTTCTGCCTCTCTCTCCTTCCCCAAACCTTTGGAAGCCTGTCTTATTGCATGATATTCAACCTGATGCCTTTGTATTATTATCTTTGCCATCACCTGTGCTGACTTGCATGCGATAGAAGAAGTCTTTTTGCAATCTTTTGGTATGGGTGTTGGCACGGAGGAATACCAAAGACAAAGGAAGATAAATGATCGTAGCAGCAGACAGGGACTCAAAAGGCACTTGGAGTTGGAGTTGACAGTTGACGAATCATCGGCTGATCCCAAACCAGATCCCAGCAAACCGATCAAGAAGATCACCTGCTCCTACCGTCGTAAACGTACTGTCGAGCAGTATCCAGATATTCCTTCTGATAAACCTTGACAGCCCACTCCTGAAGAGATTCAACACGCTCTTCAGGTTTCCCGAGCAAAGCCCTTCCATTATTTCCAACACCAAAAAGTAGTTATCATGGATAAGAATGACCAATCAAAAATCCTTGCTGTTATCGAATTTACCCCGCTTAAAGACTTGACACAAACCGAGCAAGACGAAATCAACTCAGTTACATCCTTCTTATACAAAACCAAGCAGTTTGTCAATTCCGTCTCGTCATCTTCTCGATCCTGGGGTGGCTACATGTGGGCAATTGGCTGAAGAAAGAGCTCAACAGCCTTTGAATTAATTGGACGTTATCTGAATCAAGATGTGATTAATCTTGCCCCTGATGTTTACGACTCTGTCATGAAACTCTCAGCAGGTGTTTCTGATATCCTTGGCGGTATGTTCCACAAACTCTCCGACGTGGCTTTCAAAGACAATCAGACTCTCATGCTCAAGAACCATATACCAGGCTTTGCCTCACTTGAATTCGATGCGCCACTCAACAAAAACGATTGTAGCCTTAACCTTACTTTCACCACTAGCAGCTTTTTTAATCCACCCCATGTTGACTCAAAAGATATTTCCGAATTCGCGTTTGTCTTATTTGTTCCAATCAATATCAACGACGGAACCTTGGTTAGCGAATTGGATGATTACGGTGTCACTGGTGGGGATTTTGTTTTTCCTGATTATAACTGTGGCATCGATTTCAGTGAGGAAGTGGGTATTGTTAAGATGATATGGAGAGCAAAGGAAGTTCGCCATTGTACTCTTCCATGCATTGATACGCCATTCCATACCTGTTTGGGAATGTCACTTCAAATCAACCAGAAGACAGCTAACACTTCAAAAGATATTGTTACTGGTGAGATTATGAATAGACCCACCAACAAAGATAAAAAAAAGGAAGAATTGTTTATAGGCAATCATCAGCACCATTTAAAAAAAGCCAAGCATGATTAATACCTTTTGATTCTTTTAAAGTTCCCCTGATATTGCAAACATATTTCTGACCTCATTTACCGTTGTCATTGTTATCTAGGATGCAAAAAAACCTATGCTCATATTTCTTTTGATTTGAAATTAGAATTGTTGAATCTTTTGTGAACTCTGCCGTCTTTCCCTGGTCTCCAATACTCTTTTCAATCTTACTTGACTCCTTATTACTCACAATCTATAAAATCATTCATCACCTGAACTCCATTTCAAACAAATTCCTCTCAAAATCAAACTACACAACTTTGTCATCATTGTTATAGGCTCAAATATCTTGTTCTCCATTGCTCTGAACTTCCTTAATCTTCATTTGGTACTTCTATTTTTTTATCAGAGCTTTTTATATTTTCATTGTTTCTTTATTGTAAATAATAACTTGTTTCTTAAATCTTTTCTCAGATCCGGCATGACCTTTTTTAGCAATCAAACTCTAATTCATTGAAAAATATAGAGTTTCTCACATTCCTTCTGTCAGATGGCCTGCCGAAGATCACAAATCAATTGATTCTTTGTCAAAAAGAAAAAAAGCGTGATCCTAAGTCCCCATTCTATGTCAATCAAATTTGAATACTAAGAAGATTTAAAAAAGACAAGCCGTGTCACACAATAATAAGGGAAGAAAATCACCAAGAAAACCGTAAGAAGCACAACCTCAGCAACTTCAACACACCACAAATCTTGCCGCTCAACATGTTTGTTCCTCTCTCCACTTCTTTATCTCATGAAAATGACATTGACTGATTGATTCAAATTGAAAAATAAAATAAGGACAATGCAAGGGTATGAAGGCAAGGGTGGAAAATCAAAGAAGAGGAGTAAGAGGCCCAAGACAGCAAAAGGTGTTGCATTTTCAAGAGAAAATGAGCGTTTGAGTCAGCAAATTTGAAACCTTTTTCTTCCCCAGGAACCCACTAGCTCCAGCCAACCATCACATACTCAACACCATACAAGAACCAAGGAACACAAAACTCAACAAGATAATGAAGAAAGAAATTTGCCAGAAACAGTAGATCCTCAAGTTCAACATTTGTCTGAATACCTTCAAATGGAGCACTATAAGCATATAAGAGCTGTGGAACAGAAAAACTGGCAGGAAGTATACAACAAAATGTTTTCAAGTTTTTTTCAGTATTCAGCCAAGACTTCGATGTGGGGGAACACGGAAACATGGAATCAAGACTGGAAGCCAAAATGCAACTGTTGTGAAACTCGTCACAGGACAGTGTCACTTGTTGATATATTGAGTTGAGCTTTTCTTATTCATATGGTCTTTCAACTGAAAAAGAAATTGATTCTCTCTATTTCAGCTCGCAATCAATCCACAATTGATTTCTGTGATTGCCAGCCAGACCAAGTGAGGCTAATCATGATGGGCTACATTGGAAGCAGTCCCAAATTTCCCTGTACAGCCTTCTCCATACGACTTTTGCGATTACATCACATTTTCTGGAAACATTGTTCAGTTGCAATGCAACCTTTCTCTGAAGCAGTGGATGAATTCCTTGATGCAAATAGTTCTCTTATCTTAGCCACGCACAACGGACAGCAATCAGAATCAGATTTCAGTGTGAGTGTATGAAAATTATCACCCAGAGTCAACCACTGAATGCTGATGATAGAATAAAAAAATTCTTTTGGAATCAGATGCGTGAATGGAGGAAGGCTTTATCTTCAGTGGTCGACGCATATAGGGAAATGATAAGAAGAGGGAGCCTGGTGGGAGAAGAGGTTATGAAGATGGGGACTATCGAAAAATTGGCTGAAATGTGCCCAAAGTGTTATGGACCCCCGTACCAGGAAAACAAGAAGATGAACCCAATTACATTTTGTGCATGGATGGAAATTTCCAACATCGAAGACATCTGAAAGCAAGTGTTGAGCTCACAGATAACTTGAAGAACCCTTCTTTTTTCATTCAACCAAGCAAGGTTTCTGCAATGAAGGAGTCGATGGAAATTCTGGACACACGTAATTTGGAAGGAACAGTAAGTTTCATCTTGAATATTGCGAAAAAAAAGCATTGCTTCATTGAAGATATCATACAACAATTCAGTACAGGTGCACTGAGCAGCACACTTCTGCCGATGATACCAGAAACAGTGGAACCTGGAAGGAATGTGACGATACTGGAATTTTTGGTTTGGCATGTCGGCATGATCAAAATATATTAAGGATGATCAATATTGTTCAAAGTGGTGAGAAGTATGTTTTTGATTAATTAATTTCCTCTCTCTTTTACAATTTGCATTATGAAGGTGGGTGTTAACATTCTACTTGAATGCACATTAATTCTTTTTCCTCAAGAGCCTACTTTCCTATGACAATGATCAATAATATGATTCAAACTACCAATGAACAAGGTGGCGAACGGAAGAAATTGGCCTTTTTATATGATATTGGTTGCAACATTGAGAAGGGAATCCACCGAGTAAGTTTGCTTTTATTTCAAACAAGTTGTACTAGTGTATTAAGGAGATAATTAATGAAAATTGTTTGCAAAAAAAAAACAAGCACAATCAATTTCCAGATGAGCTCAAAACCAGAAGCCTAAGGTTTGGAACAAGCTTGTTCCATGCATATGTCCATGAGTGGTCTTGCCAACTCCGGTACAATCCTCGATTAAATGATGGATGGGGAATGTCTGATGGTGAGGGAATGGAGCGGATATGGTCCGATTTCTCACCTCTGATAAGCCAACTTTGTTACTCCACAAAGAATCATCGGCTTTCTGCACTTGATCTTAAAGCAATTCATCACAATGAACGAGGAAACCAATCATCATGTATGTTTCTTCCATTTTTTTGTTTCCAGTACAAAATACTTACTGATTCAGCTTGGAAAAGTGAAAACACTTTTACAGTGTGGAAAGAATGTTGAAAAAATGATGAAGGATGCAAATAAGATCTTGAAAGATCTTGAAAACTCGTCAGGCTACTCAATCTCATTTAGATGAACAATGGAATTGCCAACGACAATTGCAACTACAAGCAATGGAAAACAAATCTGAGCGTGAAATGAAGAAGCAGGTTGAAGAGCTAGTTCATTTAGAGGATAAACTTCGGGAAGCACAGTCAGAATCATTATTTTCTACAAAGAATTCATGAACAATACCTCTAACCTCAATGATACTCTTTTTCACCTAGGCAAGAAATGGTCAAGCTACAACAGACCAGGAGGAGGAACTGGACAGAAGTGCAGAGGTTACAGTTTGAGCAAGTACCAGATACCCTTGCTTCCTTACAATCAGATATCGAAACAATTATGAATGATCTGGGTTCTGAATATTTTTGAAATCTTCCCAGTGCTTCTGGTAAGGTTCTATCTGACTTCAATATCAAAATCGTTGTAATGGAATTTCTACTTATTGGCCAAGTGTCCATTATTTTGAGATATAACTCAGGTCCACAAACAAAAGCTCTAATAAAGTTGAAAATAAGCAAGGCTAAGCTGTATGAGGCTAAAGTGGGCGTGGTGGAGATGCAGAAACAATGGGATCGGAAAGGATCAGGTAATTGATTAAATTAGTGTTTATTCTGAAAACTAGAATTTTCTTATCTCAATTGTCTTTTGCAATTAAAACAGGGACCCGAATACAAGCTCAGCTGAAGAAGCAGATGAACAAGAAAATGAAGCATTTGAAGAATAAATGGAATTCTTATAATCACCGAGCCATAGATTACAACACAACATTCAATCCACAAGTTGAATTGCCAACTCCAACACTTGACAATGTGAAGTCCTTTGACATGGATGAGCCCTTCTGGAATATTGGCCTTCTCAATCATCCAAATGAGCCCTGGGTGGTAGATGCAAACACTCAAAAGGGAATCCAGGCGTATCTGATAGTTGAACGGTGTGACGTAGAATTGTGCCAAATAGCCCGGGAAGCCAGACAAGCGATCAAATGGGCAATCATAAATTTTCTTAATCTGGAGAACATCCAAAAAGAAATGGAGATGAGTAAGTAGTCATTTAGTTAAATCAAAAAATAGATGACTGATTTGGAAACTGATTTATTGAGCGAAGTGATTGGGGAAAACGATGTTCTCAAAGATATTCAGCAGCACTTGAGTGATGTATGCACCAGATGGAATCTTCCAAAGACTGCCTTGCACTCAATCATTCACCAAAAAATAAAAAGGAAATGTCGCTTATGGATGTCATGGAATAGTAGCTGTGTGGAATTGGTTCAATGGAGTAAAAGGTGGCTTGCTGATACAGACATTGATTTGGAAATTCAAGCGCAATGGGGAATGGTCATGATTCATACTAGGAGGATATGGGAAAAAGTGGCAGGAAGTCCAATAATAATTGAGGTTCAATCTCAAGGGGACCTAATTGAAGAGTAGGATACACAAAACAATGAAGAGGCTCTTGAATTACTTGATAGCGAAGATATTGTAAATACATAGATAGATCATATTGTTATTATTGAATAACATAAAAGAATTGTTTGAATTCAGGAAAAACGTTCACATTGCTTGAAAATTGGCTAAATTTTTCTTCTTGGTTGAGGTCCTATACCCAGGGCATAAATTTTGAAAAAATTCCACTGTTTTTGTCCTCTGAACAAAAATTGAAAACAACAGGAGGGTTAAATTATTGAAATCCTTCACTTTTGAGCTCAAGAATAACTCTTGATGATGCTAAGTTTTATTTGTAAGAAACATTGAGAGAAATAAATTTTGAACAAATAGTCTTTCATGCACTATATTGGTACAGGCCCTGATTATTTCCAACAAAAATTTGTGTTCTTTAGTTGTTTCAGGGCTTCTTTTGTTAATATTTTTCACCATTATTAAGCACAAAATTTTATTACATTATTCAGAAATTCAGGTAAATAAAGAGAGGTCACTAAAAACAAATAAAAAATCATTGAACAAAATCTACACACTTTTCAAATGGAGCTATCTTGTTTCAAAGTCAATATGCCATTACCTGCTAATGCATATAACAAAATAGGTCAAGTTTATTATCTTGAAGGAAAAAAATGTAGTTGTAGTAGGGATGGCCCCAAGGTACCTGTTGATACCCAGAACCTGTTGGGGGGTACCCCTCACACCCTCTGCATACCTGCCAGGTGGTTCCATGTGTCATGGGTTGGTGAGAAAGACACCAGGTACCCGGGTACCCATGATGTCAGAGAAGGTACTGTCACCCTCTCTCTGAGAAGAAAAGGCACAGTAACTTCCTTTCAAGACATTGTTCAGTGTCTTCTTGGCAAGAAAGCACAGTGCCTTGCCAAGAAGTTACTATGCCTCTCACCAAGGAGGTACAATGCCCTTGTGGCACAAAGGCACAGTACCTTCTTGGCAAGAGGGTGCAGTTACTTGGCAATAAGGCACTTCCCTCTCAAGGTCAAGGTGCTGTACCTTCTTTGAGAGAGTTTATATTTCCCTCTCAGAAAGAAGGCAATGTACCTTCTCAGCAAGAGGTTCCAGTTTTCTCTGGGCAAGGAGGCACTTCCCTCTTGGAAAGAGGGTGCTGGACCTTCTCAGAATATTGGTACAATTACCTCTTGGCAAGAAGGCACTTAAACTTCTTAGCAAGAGAATACAGCTCCCTCATAACAAGAAGGCAATATAAATTCTGCGGAAGAAGGCACATTACCTTCTTGGATAGTACCAACTAGTTAATGCACCTTCTTTCCCACCAGGTACTGCAACATTGCTCAACAAGCTATAGGAATTATGGTGCATTTAGGATAAAGGAAGAGAATACACTGTAGACGTATCATGATCTTAGAATTTCAGATGAGAAATGAAAAGGGATAAGAAGGGGAGGAATAAGAAAAGGGGAAAATTAAAGTCATTGGTAAGAAATAAAAAAGAATATAGAATAAGGTGTATAGAGAGAAAAACTGAATTCAAAAGAAGAAAAACTGATATGAAAGGAGAGACATGGAAACAAGAAGGGGTACAAAATAATTCTTCAAAGAAGGTAGAAACTGATTGAAAAAAGTGGAACTGAGATTGCCCCAGGAGCTGGGGGGGATGGATGATCTGGCCACAGCAGCTGGGTGAGCTGTCCACAGGATCCAGGTGAGCTGGCCACAAGAGCTGAGTGACCTGGGAAAAAGAGTTGGATGAGCTGGCCAGGGGAGCTGGAGGAGCTTGGCATGCGAGCTGGTTAAGCTGGGGATGGGCGCAGGGTGAGCTGGCCGGGGGAGCTGGGTGAGCTGGACACAGGAGCTGGGTGAGCTGGTCATGGGAGCTGGGTGCACTGCCTTCGGGAGCTGGGTGAGCTGGCCATGGGAGCTGGGGGAGCTGGCCACAGCAGCTGGGTGAGCTGGCCACGAGAGCTAGTTGAGCTGGCTATGAGAGCTAGGTGAGCTGGCCATGGGAGCTAGGTAAGCTGGCCATGGGAGATAGGTGAGCTGGCTGTGGGAGCTGGTTGGGCTGGCCATGGGAGCTGGGTGAGCTGGCCACGGGAGCTGGGTGAGCTATCCACGGGAGCTGGGGGAGCTGGGTGCGCTGCCTACGGGAGCTGGGTGAGCTGGCCATGGGAGCTGGGTGAGCTGGCCATGAGAGCTGGGGGAGCTGACCACAGGAGCTGGGGGAGCTGGCCACATGAGCTGGGTGAGCTAGCCACAGGACCTGGGTGAGCTGGCCATGGGAGCTGGGGCAGCTGGCCATGGGAGCTGGGTGCGCTGCCTACAGAAGCTGGGTGAGCTGGCCACAGGAGCTGGGTGAGCAGACCATGGGAGCTGGGTGAGCTGGCCAGAGGAGCTGGGGGAGCTGGCCATGGGAGCTAGGTGAGCTGGACATGGGACCTGGGGGAGCTGGCCACGGGAGCTGGGGGAGCTGGCCACATGAGCTGGATGAGCTGGCCATTGGAGCTGGGTGAGCTGGCCATGGGAGCTGGGTGAGCTGGCCATGGGAGCTGGGGGAGCTGGCCACGGGAGCTGGGGAAGCTGGGTGCGCTGCCTACGGGAGCTGGGTGAGCTGGCCATGGGAGCTGGGTGAGCTGAACATGGGACCTGGGGGAGCTGGCCACAGGAGCTGAGGGAGCTGGCCACATGAGCTGGGTGAGATAGCCACAGGACCTGGGTGAGCTGGCCATGGGAGCTGGGGGAGCTGGCCATGGGAGCTGGGGGAGCTGGCCATGGGAGCTGGGGGAGCTGGCCATGGGAGCTGGGGGAGCTGGCCATGGGAGCTGGGTGAGCAGGCCATGGGAGCTGGGTGAGCTGGCCACAGGAGCTGGGGGAGCTGGCCATGGGAGCTAGGTGAGCTGGCCACGGCAGCTGGGGGAGCTGGCCACAGGAGCTGGGTGAGCTGGCCACAGGAGCTGGGTGAGCTGGATGAGCTGGAATCCCTGGAGCTGGAAGAGCTGAGCGCGCTCAGCTTCCTGTGTCATCCATTCCAAATGGATGATGAGAACACAAGATCTTCCATTTGGGATGGAAGAAAAAAAGTGCCACAGGTGGGTTGCAGATGTCATATCTGGGTTTTGAGGAGCTTATGTATTCAGGCTGTACAGAGTTGAGCTGAGCTAGTTCAGTATCAGATCAAGTCTTGCGGCAGAATCAAGGGTTTGGTGAGAAGGCCATGGGGCTTCATTTGGTTTCATGTCACCACTCAGGACTGGAGCTCTATTCCACACATGATTGAAACGTACCAAAATTGATTCAAGGATTGAAAATTGATCCCCATGGCGTTCACAAAAGGGTGGATGTTACGGCAGTCACAAAAGTGCGGATTTTACCAAGACCACATATGTGAGGCCATGTACTCCTTTTGCGGGGAAGGTCTTGTTCAGTGAGGTACATCCACCATGATTGGATGCCAACTGGGTTTCTTGATACCGCTAAGGGAACAATAGCTATGAGGATATCTTGCTCAACGCTCATGATTCTCAAGGTGACATACATCTTGGTCTGCTGAGTCAAATCTGGCAGGTGACCTGGCTGTAAATCAGCTGGGCAAATCTGATGAATTGGAAGCAATGGGAATGCAGATGTACATAGAGGTCTTTAGTTTTAGTTTTTGAAATAATAAATTTGGTTCTGTAGGAGGCTCCGGAACCGACGGGAACTCTTCCATTATTGAAGTGGATGTGGAATCCATCATTTTCCTGATGGCTCTGGAGGTGCGGGCATACCTTTTGCTGCATCAAGCTTTAAGAGCAGGTTAGATGGGAGCTTGATGTTTCCACGTAAAGGATTTTGTAGAAAGTCTGATTTGTCTTGTGTGGAAGTTTTTCTTTCCTCTCCTAGGTGGCATTGCATGATGCAAAAAACATCCTTTTAAGAAAATTGGATTCTTTTTTTAAGCATGGAAAAAGATGAATGCCATTGACACCCTTGAGGGGAAAGACTTGGGCACAAGGCCTGAAAGGGGGCTTCATGCATGATTCCTGGTTTTCAACACAAGAATAATATGTGGTTTGCTCACAGATGGCACCAGGGACTACCCTTGCATGCTGGCAGGCAACAAAATCAGTGAGGCAGGTGCCCAGATGGGGATGGCCCAACGACAATAAGGTCTTGGTTTACAGACCCTGGACAGTCCAACAAGGATACCCTGGGGACTTATATTGTGGATTTCTTATTGCTTCCTGGGCAATGATGACTTTAGATACATGCAACCATATGCAACTCTGGCAATACTGGTCACAATTAGATGAAAAAAATATTGATAAGTTGTTTTTGATCATTAAAAATTGATTCCAACCTTTTATTTCAAGTTAATGTGGCCATTAGTGCCAGAGTTACACATGGGTGCACATATGAGCAAGTCTTTCCATATATGCACCCGTGTTCAACTCTGCTAATACTGGTCACAATTAGATGAAAACAAACATTGATAATTTTTTCTTGATCATTAAAAAATGATTCCCATCTTTTATTTCATTTCTGTATGGCCAGCAGTGCTGGAGTTGCACATGGGTGCACATATGAACAAGTCTTTCACACATGCACCCATGTGCAACTCTGGCAATAATGGCCACAATGATATGAAATTAAAGGTGGGAATCAATCAATTTTTTATTTATCAAAAAGATATTTTCAATATTTGGTTTCAACTAATTGTGACCAGTAGTACCAGAGTTGCACATGGGTGCATTTGTGGGAACACTTGCTCATATGTGCACCCATATACTCTGGCACTACTGGTCATAGATAAAACCAATGATTTGTTATTTATTCTTGATCATTAAAAAATGATTCCCACATTTTATTTCATGTAATTGTGGCCAGTAGTCCCAGAGTTTGACTTGGGTACACATATGAGCAAGTCTTCACACATATGCACCCATGTGCAATTCTGGGAGTGCTGGCTCAATGACAAGGAAGAAAAGGTAGGAATATTTTTTTCATTATCAAGAACATAACTATCAATATGTGTTTTCAACTAATTGTGACCAGTATTACAAGAGTTGCTCATGGGTGCACAGATGCTGGCACCACTGGTCACAATTAGATGAAACCAAATATTGATAAGGTGTTTTTGATCATTTAAAAAATGATTCCCTCCTTTTATCTCTTGTCATCATGGCCAGTAGTGCTGGAGTTGCACATGGGTGCACATATGAACAAGTATTCCCACACATGCACCCATGTGCAACTCTGGCACTACTTCAAATCATTGGTTTCATCTAATTGTGACCAGTAGTGCCAGATTTACACATGTGTGCATACATTGGGACACTTGCTCATATGTCCTCTCTACTAACTCTGATACTACTGGCCACATTGACATGAAATCAAAGCTGGGAATCATTTTTTCAACAATAAAAAAATTTCAATCATAGTTTTGATTTCAATATTCTGATAATTTGGTTGCAAAGTTACGCATAGGCGCATGTCTGACCAATCCTTGCTGTATAGGTACCCAGGTGTTACTCTGGCACCACTGGTCATAAACACACAAGACAACTTGTTGAAACTATGCCTTACAAGAACCCACAAGCACCTTTTATTAAAAATGGTAAGTGCAGGGACCTTGGTTCCAGTTTGGGGTGCGGCACCAAATCCATATCTCCTATCCTGCGGAAGAATGCAAAGTGTTTGCATTGAGGCTACAAAAATGGCTGGCTCCACAAGTGTCACGCAGTGCAGCAGTGGTACAGGGAAAGGCATGTTTGAAAACTTAACCTCAACAGCTATCTATTAAACTAAAAGCAGGAAGTGGCTGATTATAACCCATTGCAAGGAATATGGGAATTGTGCCAGCATGGAATTTCAGGTAGTGATCAACTATGTATTTCTTGATTTACATGTTTAAGTTCTATCATAAGGGGTGTTCCTGGTGTACGCATTATCAAGCTGCAACGGGGAAATTGCCTCAAGCTGTACTTAGGTTACTAGGATATGTAAGAGGGGAACCTACTTATCTTGTACACATGAAGTATCCTGAGCGGGGTGCATGTAAAGATTGAGTGAGATAAGGGCCAATATCATAAAACGGACAAATTCCCCTGGAGACGTTTTGTGGATTCTATGGAGCAAGTGCATGCTATCAAAGGATGTAAGAAAATCTGAACCTGTTGATGATAAGAGTCTGTTTGAGCAAAAGTCACTTGCCAGTGGATTCTCACTTATCAAGCTTCAGATAAGTACACAAGTCTTGTATCCCCTGGAGACTCCCTAGTCCTACCAGTACTTGAGCTTGGCCAGGTGCAGCCTTCTCCTTGTAGAAATGAAAATCACTTTTCCCCCAATATGTTTTGCAAGAGCCAGCAACTGTATTGGAGCATTAGCAATCTTATCAACCCTCAGATTGTTCGTAGAGATAGGAAGACTTTGTGATAAGAGCTGGGGTAGTGGTGTATATGTACCACCCCATGCACTCCCGTCCAAGCCATCCGGTCATTTCTTTTTGTATCCATCTCCCCTCAAGTCCCATCTCATCATATATTCAGTGCCCCATAATTCCTCGGCACCCCATTTGCATTTCATATTGAGCTCTTTACGAGTTGTAATCAGCCTTGCACCACACAAGAACCCAACCAATCAATCTTTTATATGGATCTTGGCCGCAGGAACGTTTTTGTG
Source organism: Puccinia coronata f. sp. avenae (assembly GCA_002873125.1). Classification (NCBI taxonomy): domain Eukaryota; kingdom Fungi; phylum Basidiomycota; class Pucciniomycetes; order Pucciniales; family Pucciniaceae; genus Puccinia; species Puccinia coronata. The sequence goes on along the minus strand of PGCI01000364.1, from coordinate 40,334 downwards.
TATCTGGGGGCAAGTCTTGTATCAAATGGGTCCGTGAACAGGTATACATACGCAGCAGAAATTGGCGTGGGCAGCTGGAAGTAGTAGAGAATTAGTTGTGGAGAGCTGTCCAAAGCAGTCCCCGCGCCCACTTCTGCGCCAAGCACAGCACCCTGTAACAGGGCTTGGAACAGTCAAAATGAGGCCTAGCTGAGGGCTAGTGGAAAGGTGCAAGAATGAACTCTGAATTCACTAAAAAATGAAGAGAAAAAAATCACAACTGGGGAATAGTCCCCTACAAGAGTACCTACTTTACATGGGACGATGACAACAAAAACAAAGAGAGACAAGAATGGAACATTCCATGAAAAAGAGAGAAGAATACAGTTCAGAGAACTGTCTGGCAGCTGTTGCCGCTGGCAAGCCGTGTGGCTTGTCAGAACAGAACGGTGCTGTCTCCTTGCGTCATGCAAGGAGGCTGGCTTCATAACTTGGTTATGACGTCAGAGCTTGTACCAGATCCCGAAAAGGGAACAGTACCTCTGTAAATACTGTAGCCCGGCTACAACCCACAGGTTGGTTCTGGCAAGTCACTCCTGATCCTGCAGTTGCTTCAGGTTCACTAGCCGCAGGAGCACATCGTTTGCCTTGACTCCCTCGGATCCGCACAGCTGCCATTATACATAACCTCGGTCTTCCGGTGCTCAGCTCGGACACCAAGCAAAGGTGAGTCCTTCTAACAGCTCCGTGAGGTTGGTTCTGGCAAGTCACTCCTGATCCTGCAGTCACTTCAGGTTCACTAGCCGCGCCAGCACATCCTTTGCCTTGACTCCCTTGGATCCGCGCAGCTGCCATCATACGTAATCTCAGTCTTCTGGTGCTCAGCTTGGACATCAAGCAAAGGTGAGTCTAACAGCTCCGTGGCATCAACTCCTCTTGCTGCTCACAGTGGGCTTATTAAGCTTTTAATTTTTCTCTGTCAATGTAATTTCTATTTTATTGGATTGCTAACAAGCCAATTCTCCCTCCCAGTGAAGAACCAGGCAAAGGCAGTCAAGCGCACTGGAATCAACTACTGAAATCAGGTTACCCCTAATCCGCGAAGCCCCACCAAAACACCGTGTTGGCATTCCCAAGGTAGACTCCAACGGCTCCAAAAACCTTCCTGAAACATAACCGTCATACCGTGCGCAGCTCGGATGCAAAGCAACGGTGAGTAGTTACATATCTCCCTCACTCTGCAGCTCTCTGCTTGGCCATTTGTTCAGCCCGCTGTGGTGTTCCATTCCCGCTCCAATGCCAAAGAGGTACATTTCATACATTACAAGTTCACTTACAAGATGTACACTAGAACAGGATACAAGAGGAGGGATATCAGGAAGGAGTACAGAAAGAATCCGGAAGAATACACGATACACCAACATCACGGAATCAACAACATCAACATCAAGGAGGAAATTTGGACGATGGTAGCAGTACAAAGAGCGGACTCAGGGGGAAGAAGGGGAAGAAGGACCAGCAGGAGGAGAGGCCTAGACCCTAAACAGGATGGAAGCTGGAAGGATTGGAAGAAAGAAGGGGTGATGGAAGGTGTTTCAGCCCCTGGATGGAAGGATAGAAGAAGGAAGAAGAATGGGCTGTATTGTACACAGTACAGGGGGGGGAGTGGGCACAGAAATGATGCTGTGCAGATATGATGTCATGCTGTGCAGACATGAAGTCATGCTGTGCAGAAATGATGTCATGATGTGCAGCAATGATGTCATGCTGTGCTGAAACCATAGCAACGAGGAGTAGGATGTGCAGCTGACCAGTTCACCTACAGCATAAATCCCTCAAAGGACCTTCCCTTGGAGCTAAATTCCCTCATCTTTTCCTTTGTAAGGAGGTTATTTCCCCACCACTGTTGTTTGCTTTTCCCTCAGCCACTTACTAAGAGAGTATAGTGTGTCTCACTAGTCATCAAGTTAGTCATCAAGTGTAGTCATCGAGTGTAGTTATCAGTGTTATCAGTCAATAAGTCAATCAATCAGTTATCAACCCCAACAATAAAAACATTTCTCAAACCCCCAATCAATCAACAAACAACCCAATCAATCAACAAACAAATCAAATCAATCATCAACAAACTCAACAATCATTGACAATTACCTGCAATAGTCCAGCACACTATTGCGCTTTCACATAATCAATCCCACGGTTCAATTATCCATATCATTAATTAAAAGCGTTCTACTCAAATACAACAACAAATAAGGTCTAAGTCTGATTGAGATTTGTCAGCTTGCTACTATGACAGAGCCAACCTGACAAAGGTAACATAAACTAGAGACATTATTACTACAATATTAAGACCCATTTATATGACTAATAATTTAAAAAAAAAAAACTCAGTTTACTTATTTTTATCCCATGAGCTTAGCAAAGTCCTGGCACCATAAAAATAAGTAATAAATTAAAATAACAACTACTTTTTACAAAAATACTAAATAACTTCTAAACCTTGAGGATAATTTAGAATATTATGCTATATTCTGAATCCTCATGCAAATTAATGTAGGGTCCCTCACTGGAAGTACCCCTAAATTCCTACTCCTTCACATTGAACCAATTACCCGTAAGAATTGGCCACAAACATATGTCACACAGACATTACACACGTATGTACTTGTTATATATGCATATTATATGTGAAATGACCAATTATGGACTTATAATTGAGGTGTTGTGTATAGTTTGGGAGTAAGGCCCAATTGGGGTTTAAACCTCCACCCCCACGCGTGGATTATATAATCCAATTGGAAATTGGCCAAATGCGTGGAAATAGCTAATCCCCTAGTTACCACATATGTACAAGTGTAACTAGGGTAAAAGTAGATTCTACATGGTTTATTTACAAGGTTTTATTAATAAAAACCTTGAATACATAAGAGTAACATAGCCAGCGTGGCCTTTAATGATTGGCTTTAGCCATTTGTGGCCCATTTGCGTCATTTGTGGCCCATTTCAGATACAATCACACGTCAGTGTTGCTATGTACCTTGGCTACAATGACTAAATAAGTTATTAAGGTCATGGAAAGCACTTGTGACGCTGAATTAATGACCAGCAGTGTCATTGGAATGAGCCTTGTTAGTGCCAATCTCCCAAATTGGCCACATTGCGCTGAAAACCAGTTACTACACGTACACAGGCAGAAAGGTCCTCCACTATGAGTGAAATTAGTATATATAGAGCCCTCTTTTCACGCCAAAAGTTGTTCCCTATCATCAATTATTATTACAGTCAATCAGTTACGCCGTGTCCTGTCCTTATTTCAGTTACTCTGCCCTGTTTTGCCTGTTTTATCCGTGGTGTTCTCATTAAATCAACCATCCTACGTGTCCAGCTCCTGCGCAGAAACCATCCAATCTACCCAGCAGCTCTACTTCACCCCCCTATGTGGCTTTTTGGCTTGAAAGAAGCAATAGTGAGTACTTCTTTCATCCTTCTGTCCCCATTCTGGTTCCTTAATTGGAAAGCACTTTGGTACCACCTTCTGTTACGCAGAAACCCATTGTTTGCTTAATCAGATACCACCCTGCTTTGCAGATATCTGATTTAGAGGGCACCTACAAACACCCCTGCGCCAGCAGGCCCCTCTATAAAAAGAATTAAATTCTTTTTATCTCTTCTTTACTACTTTTCTATGTGAAATTACCCCACTTTACCCTTATGTTGAACCCTTATCACTTTGTGTAGCTAAATGGTACCAGCCCTTGGCATCACAGAGGCTGACAAGATTACTATACTTAGTAAACTCAATCTTGAAATCAGCCATTTCTCTTTTTATATTGATTTTAAGATTCCTTACAAAGGGTATAGTATTTATAAAGGGGCGGGCCAATAAACCACCCGTAAATTGACTGTTTTAGCCTCTCAACCTAACTCACCAGTTTATTTCCCCCAGCCGGATCTTTACCAAATATTATCATTTGTCCCACAGGAGTCCTACACCGCTGGCCAAGCAGGTACTTCCTTGGCCAGCAGGTTAACCTGCTCGCCAGGAAAGTACCTGCTTGGCCAGCAGGCCAACCTGCCTGTTGGGCAGGTGAATGCTTGGCACGCAGGCTCACCTGCCTGCCGAGCAGGTAAGTGTGCACCATCCCAGCCTGCATGGATTGCTCGGACCAGTCCAGTCTGTTTGCCGGTCCGAGCAGTCTGCTCGGACCGGCGAGCAGACTACTTGGACCAACAAGCAGACTGCTCGGTCCAAAGAGCAGACTGCTCGTACCAGCCAGCAGACTGCTTGGTCCGACAAGCAGACTGCTCGGTCCGGCAAGCAGATTGCTTGGTCCGACGAGCAGACTGCTCGGTCCGACAAGCAGACTGCTCGGTCCGACAAGCAGACTGCTTGGTCCAACAAGCAGACTGCTTGTACCGGCCAGCAGACTGCTCGGAACGGCAAGCAGACTGCTCGTACCGGCAAATAGACCGCTTGAACCACTGGCCACCGCTTGCCGCTCGCTACACTGTGGATCTAGCTGCTGACATCTCACCTCTTTTTCTTTTCATTGTTGCAGGAGCTGTCACCAGCCTAGACGACCACCTGCGTGTCCCCCACCAAAACCGCCCGTGACTCACCATCCTTCTGTGTCATAGCCAAACTACCAACAGGACCAATCTCAGCACTAGGTCAAGTAAGAAGGCGGATTCAATGGCAGAAATAAACGGTTTGTAAACTTTTTGGTCTTTTGCCAGATGAACATGTAATCAACCTTTGATATTGCTTTCTTTTCCTGTTTATTGGTTTTTGCAGGGCCTTTGTTTACTTGCCTTTTGGATCCAACGTATCTCAGGGGAATATTTGCCTGAGGAATGTGGGTCTGATATCAGGGCTAATAATTCAATTAAAAAGAAGGCCAAGGCAAAAAACAAGTTGAACAAGGAGAAGCGGATTTGACAGAGAGTTCTCAAACCCCTTGGTCCAGCCATGCAAGTGGCATTGGTCAAGTGGACAGATTTGAGGGTGTTTGATCTTAATTTGTATCCGACGATTCCTCTGGAAAACAAGAAGCCAACTCAAAAACCAACATCTCAGGAGGTTGAAGCTGCCTATGCTGAGGTCAAACCGTTCCATTTTCTTCATTCTGGTTGCAACATTATTTGAGATCTGAAGAATCCGACTTCAATTATTGCTGTAATCACATTTACAAAGATGGACAATTTGAACAATAAGGAGAAGGAAGATCTCAATTTCCTCTTGATGTTTCTCCACAGGTCGAATAAGTTTATATTCTCACCTGTCTTATCATTTCAACACAACTGGGGAGGCCTGATGTGGGCGCTTGGGTGGCGGAAGTCGTTCAATAAGAATCAGATCCTTGGAAGATACATAAAGAAATTTTGACCAGAAGAGTTTGATGAGTATAACCAACTTTTTAGTCAGTCTCGCCGGCTAGGCAAAATTATTGGTACTCAGTACAAGCAAACCGCCGAATCTGTTTTCAACAATAACCAAGAATTGATGAAGAAACACAACCTGCCTTTGTTTGACTCACTTGCTTATGATGACAAGGCTACCGATTTGACTTGTGCTCCTCAAATTACCTTTACAACCAACGGCTTCTTCAATCCGCCTCACACCAATGATGAGGATATTTCCAAATACGCCTTTGCGATGTTTCTCCCAACTCTCTTGTCGGATGGGAGCCTCATTACAGAACCTTCAACCTACAATATCTCTTCCGGGCCTTTTGTGTTCCCCGACCGCAAGATTGGTATTGATTTTGATCAGCAATTTGGAGTGGTCAAGATGGCATGGCAGGCTAATAAGATTAAGCATTGTACTTTGCCACCATCTTATAGTTCCACTTGTACTTGTTTGGGGATGTCAGTCCAAATCAACTTGAGATCAGCTCATGCATCTGATAGGTATCAGAAGGGATTGTATAAAAAGGTGGCCAACTACTTTGAGGATCATTTTTTTTACTTATATTGTAGTATAGGTTATATAAACATTGTACTTGCGTCTCTTATATTTTTTCTTATGTTCACATTTTGATCAACTTTCATAAATATTTCTTTGGTTGTTATTGCTCAGAAAGGAAGAAAGAATTTTATCATTTAAAAAAATGACTTTAGTCACATCAGCAGAAGATATGACCACTTATTGAATATTGCAGAGTGAGTTGAGCGGATGATTATTTGGTTAGCCAAATGCTGGTTTGAATACTGGGGGTCAAACAGTCATGTTCTATCAAAAATAGTAACAAGGTGAAAAACCATAAATATTAAATAAAATCTGATTCATATTTGAGGTCAATTGGTGTGTGTAACAGAAGATATAATATGTCAGTAGTAACAAATTTTGGCCAAAACTTTCGATTGTCTACTGTATGTAAACCAGTGATGGACTATGAAAAATAAACATAAAGTAAAGAATTATAACTGTTAAGTAATTTCTCATCCACTTTTGAGGACATTTGGACATGTGAAACAGCAGATAACACATCTTAGTAGTAGTAGATTTTGGCCAAATCTTTAATTGACTACTGATTGTAAACCCTTGGTGATCTTTAAAAAATAACATTATGTTCAAGAATGATAATGGTGAAGTAAATTCTGATCCACTTTTGAGGTCATTTGGATATTTGTAACTAGTAGTAGCAGACTTTGGCAAAATCATTAATTGACTACGGTGTGTAAAACATTGATGGGCTATGAAAGCTAAGCATAAAGTAAACAATTATAACTGTGAAGTAAATTCTGATCCACTTTGAGCCAACTCTTTAATTGACTACTGTGTGTAAGCCAGTTATGGGGTATTGAAGTGAATCAAAAAGTGAAATATTATAACCATTAAATAAAATCTGAGCCCCTTTTGAGCTCATTTGGACCTGTGAAACAAGAGATACTACATTTCAGTAGTATTAGATTTTGGCTAATTCTTTAATTGACTACTGTGTGTAAATCAGTGATGGGCTTTGGAAAATAATCATACAGTAGAAAATCATAATTGTTGAATCAATTCTGATCCAATTATGAGCTCATTTGGACATGTGAAACATGTGGTACAACATGTCAGTAGTAGCAGATTATGGCCAAATCTCTATTTGACTACTCTTATAAACCAGTCATGGTCTATCAAAACTCATCATAAATTGAAACTACAAATATTAAATAAATGGAGTCATGGTCTATCAAAAATAATCATAAATTGCAACTACAAACAATTAAATAAATGGCATCAATAAACAAACCCAGGTTATCCGCACTGACACGCGGTTTTTTGCACAGTGTGCTGCACCAAAAACCCCGTTTTCCATGTGCACACCCAGTTTATATTTTTATACAAATATGCATAAAACTTGAATAAAAAGCTCAGCAGGCTCAGATTATTTTCCGTAGCCCATATGGGTTACCCACAGCAGTTGATTAAAGATTGGGCCCATTAAATCTGTGCCTACAGAAATGTTTTACGTCCTGAATCATATCTCCAAATGGGCTCAAAAGTGGCTCAGAGTTGAATTTATATTTATATTTCTTTACTGTATGATTATTTGCCATATTCCATCTTTGGTTCACCCACATTAGCCAATTAAAGATTTGGCGCAAATCTACTCCTACTGAAAGCTTTTATCTTGTGTTTGACATGAAATGTCCAAATGGTGAATCAGAAATTATAAAATGGATAAATAATTTCTTAATCTATAAAAATTTTCCATAGCGCATGACTGGTTTACACACAGCAGCCATTTAAAGATTTGGCCACAATCTGCTCCTACTCAAATGTTGTAACTTCTGTTGGGAATATCCAAATGGGCTGAAAAGTGGATCAGAAATTAAGCAAGGGCTATATTTTTTTACTCCATGAATATTTCCCATAGCCCATGAAGGGTTTACGCACAGCAGCCATTTGAAGATTGGGCCAAAATCACCTCCTACTTAAATATTGTAACTTCTTTTTGGCATTGCCAAATTGCCAAATGGGCTGAAAAAGTGGATCAGAAATTAATTAATGGCTTCAGTTCTTTACTGTATGAAAATTTTCCATAGCTCATGAACAAATTATGCACAGCTGCCATTTGAAGATTGGACCAATTTTGCCTGGTTTTCCCAGATCATTGACATGTCAAGGGGGCATTTTTAAGGAAATTGAATATGCTCATGATTTTACCCACCATTGCAATTGTAGGAAAAAGATTTGAAACCTTGAAGAATCTTTGAATATGAGGGGTACAAAAATAGTTGAATAAACCGGGTTTCCCCCCAAAAAACAGGGAAAACAAATTTCATCATAAATAGTGATTTCCATTAGATTGTAAACCCTTGAAAGTGTGGGAAACAGAATTAAAATCTTGGAAAAAGGTTAATGCTGCAGGCCATTAATGTAATTTACGCCGAAATCATGTAGTAAAAAATATCAAAAATAGGAGAAATCTCAACAGATTTAAGGGTATGAAATTTGTCTGAAGAATGTAAAAAAGATGGTGTTATCTTATAAGAGAATTGAATCAATTAAAGAACCCATTTTGTGAGAGTTTGACCTTCATCATAAAATTCTCCACATCTTTTAAGCTAGAACAAAATTTAAAAAAAGTTGGAATATCACCTGGGAATATCCTGTGGTGAATCATCAAAAACAGAGGTGGTCCAAAAAGAAAAGTCAAAAATAGTGCTTTTTACAGAAATTCTTATAACATTCCAATTTTTCAGCTTCCAAATGGGCTGGCCAGGTTGGGTTTTTACTTGCCAATCATCTCATTTTTACTAGTAATCCAGTGGAAGGGTTCAATAGGATGCAGTTTCAGCAGCAAGAAAAATTGGGCAAGGTAGGCCACTTGCCAAGGTTGAGTGGGCTGGAATTCCTCCTGCCACAGGAGCTGGATGAGCTGAAATATTTCCCCTCACAGGGGAGCTGGATGGGCTGGAATTTCACCTGCCATGGGGCTGAGTGGGCTGGAATTCTTGCTTCCACGGGAGCTGGATGGGCTGGAATTTCACCTGCCATGGAGCTGAGTGGGCTGGAATTTTGCCTGCCACAGGAGCTGAGTGGGCTGGAATTTCTCCTGCCATGGGGCTGAGTGGGCTAGAATTTCACCTGCCAGGGAGGCTGAGTGGGCTGGAATTTTGCCTGCCAGGGTAGCTGGGTGGGCTGGCATTTTACCTGCCATGGGGCTGAGTGGGCTGGAATCTAACCTGCCATGGGGCTAAGTGGGCTGGAATTCTTGCTGCCACGGGAGCTGGATGGGCTGGAATTTCACCTGCCAGGGGGGCTGAGTGGGCTGGAATCTCACCTGCCATGGGGCTGAGTGGGCTGGAATCTCACCTTCCAGGGGGGCTGAGCGGGCTGGAATATTTGCCGCCACAGGAGCTGAATGGGCTGGACTTTTTGCTACCACAGGAGATGGATGGGCTGGAATTTTTGCTGCCACAGGATGCCGTGTGGCTGAGTGGGCTGGATTTTTCCTGCCACAGGAGCTGAGTGGGCTGGAATTTCACCTGCCATGGGAGCTGCGTGGGCTGGAATTTTGCCTGCCAGGGGAGCTGGGTGGGATGGAATTTCTCCTCCCATGGGGCTGAGTGGGCTGGAATTTCACTAGCCACAGGAGCTAAGAGGGCTGGAATTTTTGCTGCCACAGGAGCTGGATGGGTGGAATTTCACCTGCAACAGGAGCTGAGTGGGCTGGAATTTTGCCTGCCAGGGGAGCTGGGTGGGCTGGAATTTCACCTGCCACAGGAGCTGAGTGGGCTGGAATTTCACCTTCCATGGGAGCTGAGTGGGCTGGAATTTTGCCTGCCAGGGGAGCTGGGTGGGATGGAATTTCTCCTCCCATGGGGCTGAGTGGGCTGGAATTATACCAGCCCTGGGGCTGAGAGGGCTGGAATTCTTGCTGCCACGGGAGCTGGATGGGCTGGAATTTCACCTGCCATGGGGCTGAGTGGGCTGGAATTCTTGCTGCCACGGGAGCTGGATGGGCTGGAATTTCACCTGCTATGGGGCTGAGTGGGCTGAAATTTCACCTGCCACAGGAGCTGAGTGGGCTGGAATTTTGCCTGCCAGGGGAGCTGGGTGGGCTGGAATTTTACCTGCCATGGGGCTGAGTGGGCTGGAATTCTTGCTGCCACAGGAGCTGGATGGGCTAGAATTTCACCTGCCATGGGGTTGAGTGGGCTCAAATTTTACCTGCCACAGGAGCTGAGGGGCTGGAATTTTACCTGCCAGGGGAGCTGGGTGGGCTGGAATTTCACCTGCCATGGGGCTGAGTGGGCTGGAATTTCATCTGACAATTTCCAGCTGCTTTAATGCTGCCAGCTCTAGCCAGCCCAGTCAGCCCGGGCTGACTTTGGCTACTAGCCAGTGATAAATCCATTTTATAACTGGCTAATAGCTGATGATTTATAGTGACACAGGTGGTAATACCAGCCAAACTAGCAATCAATCTGGGTTTGGAAGTAGTAGAAGTTGACATTCCAATGAGAGGAGTTGGGGAAGAACAATGCAACTTAAATGGAGTGGTTGAAAACTGTGATCTTACGATTGGACGGTTCACTGGACCAGTGCACCTCTTTGTGGCACTGCGGGCTCAAGAATGCATTTTGGGACAACCATTCTTATTCGATTACAACTGTAATTTGGACCACCCGGGAGATGGCAAATATCTGCAATTTCAAGGTGACATTGGACGACGAATCACAGTTCAGATTGCCAGAGTAGGAAAGGGAACAGGGTGGAATCAGTTTAAACACCTGAATGGGAACTCAGCTAAAATTTCAACCAACCAGCATTTTTTATGAATTTGGGTGTCCTGACCAAAGAATTGCCATTGGACCCAGTAACGACCATCAGTTTTAGGGCACCTAATCAAAAATTTAGCTGGGTTAAAAAACTATTTCTCTTTATCAAAAAAAGTTTTATCAAAGCAAAGTTTAAGAAAATCTACATTCACCTACTTTTCTACTCCATCAAGAAGTTCCTATTTTTACTGGTAATATTTCCTAAAGCCCTCAAAGCTATTTTTACTAAAAACACAAAGAAAACAGATAAACCCGAAAATAGGATCCTTAAGTATATATCAAACAAGCTCAGTACTTGGACCCGGACTGGAAAAGAAGAAAAAATGGCGGTTACCAACCACTTATTTTCAAAAGGACTCAACGTAGCAATTTGGGATGCTGGACTACCACCTGCAACAGAAGAATCTATTGAAGCATTTGCTGGACGTGCGTGTTATAAACAAGGCGATATCATGGGTGGATACGACAAAAAGGAATCAACGGAGAGAGTCATAGAAATAATATCCAAACAACCTGTTCAGCAAGAAGCCTCAAATCAACTGGGACAAAGGAATTCAAGAATTCAAGAGCTTCAACTCACCATAGCAGCAGTAGAAGATCCCAAATTCTCAACAACAACTCCAATCAACTGGATTCAACAAATCATCAAGAGAAAACGCAAAATTTTCAATAAGCAACTGTTTAAACCTCACTTGGATTTCAAATGATTTTGTTTTCAAAAGGACTTACTCCGGGGGCACAAAAAGTTATGTTTGACATCTACAAACCCCGGGACAAAGGGGAACATATCAATCAATCAACCAATTCCTCAACTCGGCAAATCAGCTCTTACAACTACATCCAGCCAATCTAGAATCAGACATTCTCAAAATAACAAAAGAACAAAAACAGACTCACCGCAACAATTGAAGAATACTAATCCAAGTATTCCAAAAGGGTGGGATCCAGGACGTCTACGGTTTCTCAAATATAGATTGCTGCTTCATCACAACATATGGTGGCCAAACTTTAAGAAGGGAAAAATCAAGTTGAAAACATTCAAGAAGAAAACAAAGAAAGAGACGAAATTCACAATTAAAGTCCAGGAATCCAAGCGGTCAAATCATCTACGTAATCCGGCCAAAATACAACGCACTCCTCGATATGAGACTAAACTGTTCAAAAGCAATTGCAAAATCAACATCAACAAGATCAATAACTTCAACTTCAAATCCAAACAAAGAGACAAGATCAGATTTTCTCAATATATCAGCTTAGGGTGCTTTTCTTCACTTTGTGAGAAGTTCCCCTCTTCCTTTTTTCTACAAAATCCATATCTCATCAATCACAAGAAACACAAAAAGAAAAAGGAAAAAACTTACTCAATATTAATTTTAACAAGTTGGGGGAGGACCCCATTTCCTCATCTTTTCACTATTATATCAGTTTTTTCATCCAGTGGTATGCTCAATTTCATTTTCCTCCCTTCTTACTTACTCACTTAGTTCTCATCACCAAGGTTGAGGACAACCTTTTAAGTTGGGGGAGGGGGTATCTTCCACCGTATCAGTAACTCCATATCAGTAACTTAAAAAAAAAAAAAAAAAAACCAGCTATTTCATTGATCAGTCACATCACTAGTTACAACAAAAACAAGAGAGAAAAAAAAATCAACTATTATCAGCTCTATCAGCTTAGTTCTTCCTACACCAAACTCAACCCCAGCTAGATGTCCAGCAATGGGGTGCGGCTGGGAACTTTCAGGTTGCTCGGCCAAGAGGCTCTCCTCAAGCGATTGGAAAGCATGAAGGCTGTCGACAAAGATCTGGTGCCTCCGTTCCCTCAAGCCTAAATCTCATTGAAAAAATGACTTGACAACACCGCTCAAAGCTTTCAAGTCTGCCAACAAAACGGACATTATCTTCTAAGCCACCCAAGAGTAAACCCACTCTGCGGGCTAGGGCCGAGGCAACCGCCCAGCTTCAGGACTATCAAATCTGTCAGCCTCTGTGATGCCAAGGAATAGAACCTTTTAGCTACACAAGGTGATAAGAGTGCAAATAATGGGTAGAGTGGGGTATTTTCACGTAGAAAAGTAGTAAAAAAGAAATGAAAAGAATATAATTCTTTTTTATAGAGGGGCCTGCTGGCGCAGGGGTGTTTGTAGGTGCCCTCTAAATCAGAGATCTGCAAAGCAGGGTGGTATCTGATTAAGCAAACAATGGGTTTCTGCGTAACAGAAGGTGGTACCAAAGTGCTTTTCCAATTAAGGAACCAGAATGGGGACAGAAGGATGAAAGAAGTACTCACTATTGCTTCTTTCAAGCCAAAAAGCCACGTAGGGGGGTGAAGTAGAGCTGCTGGGTAGATTGAAGGGTTTCTGCGCAGGAGCTGGACACATAGAATGGTTGTTTTGAAGGGAACACCACGGATAAAACAGGCAAAACAGGGAAGAGTAACTGAAAATATAAGGACAGGACACGGCGTAACTGATTGACTGTAATAATAATTGATGATAATGGGGAACTTTTGGCGTGGAAAGAGGGCTCTATATATACTAATTTCACTCACAGTAGAGGACCTTTCTGCCTGTGTGCGTGCAGTAACTGGATTTCAGCGCAATGTGGCCAATTTGGGAGATTGGCACTAACAGGGCTCATCCCGATGACACTACTGGTCATTATTTTAGCGTCACAAGTGCTTTCCATGACCTTAATAACCTATTTAGTCATTGTAACCAAGGTACATAGCAACACTGACGTGTGATTGTATCTGAAATGGGCCACAGATGACGGAAATGGGCCACAAATGGCTATGGCCAATCTTTAAAGGCCACGCTGGCTGTGTTAATCTTAGGTATTCAAGGTTTTTATTACTTAAACCTTGCAAATCCGTCATGTAGAATCTACCTGTACACAGGTTATGCTTGTACATACCTGTTAACTAGGTAATTGCCTATTTCCACGCATTTGGCCAATTTCCAGTTGGATTATATAATCCACGCGCGGGGTTGGAGGTTTAAACCTCCATTGGGCCTAACTCTCAAACTATACACAACACCTCAATTATAAGTCCATAACTGGTCCTTTCACATACAGTATGCATATATATCAAGTACATACGTGTGTAATGTGCATCTGTGACACGTGGGTGTGGCCAATTCTTGCAAGTAATTGGTTCAAGGTGAAGGAGTAGGAATTTGGGGGTACTTCCAGTAAGGGACTCTATATTATTTTACATGAGGATTCAGAATATGACATAATATTCTAAGTTATCCTCAAGTTTTAGAAGTTATTCACACTTTCTGTAAAAAGTGGTTATTTATTTTAGTTCCAACTTATTTTTAAGGGTCCAGAACTTTGTTAAGGTTTTTGGGTAAAAATAAGGTTACTAGTTATTATTCTTACTTTTATGTGTGACTATGGTTACCTTATGATTATTCCTTATTATTATAGTTATTTCATGTCTATTTGGTATCAATTATTAGCATATGTACTATTTTCAGGGTTTGTACATATGGTACTAATGTTGTTTTTATTTTTCATGTATTTTGATTAATTTCTATATTACTAGTGTTGCTTTGTCAGGTTGTCTCTGACTCAGTAGCAAGCTGACATTCCCTCCCTATAAAATGAGACTTTAGAAAAACAAAATTCACCCTCATGTCTGTAATGAAAAAAAAAACATTTCCAGGTTCTCTTAAAGGCTTCGTAATTTATCAGATGTTTGGTTTATCAGGTATATTATCCTTAGTAAGCTATCTATCTTGTTCAAATGATTTTCCTTTATATCTCATTCAATGAGTCGTAGCTTCATGTGGTACAATAGTGTGATTGGTATATCAAGGGTTTCAAGGTTGATTGCCAGCTAGAAGGACACTAGTAAAAGATTCAATCCGTAGCTAAAATAGTTTTATCAAATGTGAAGGTTCCAAAAATTCATTCCAAAAATTGAATTTATCTTTTTCTCATTGAGGTAACTAGAACTACATGTGCACATCAGTGATTGATTAGTATTCTAAACATTATGATTAATTTCCAATTCAGGAATCTTTTTATTTATTCTCTTTGGTTTTTCAAATCAAAACTAATTCCAATATCCTATAGAGTTTCACTCAAGTAGTTTGCACAGGGAGTTCATTGCTTGTTTTCTTTAATCAGGGTGTTGAGCCTTCTTCCTGAAATCTTAGATACAATTTGTTTTGCAGGATGGGTAATATTGAAAGATAGTTATAGTTCACTATTTGAATTTCACTTAATGTTTCCTGGATAAGAATATTGTAAGAGCCAGGTAGACTAAAGTGGTATTTGTAACATATGAGCTCTAAAAGGCAATAATTAGAATCTTATAACCAGTTCAAAATATGTAACTAATGAAGGTGTATGTCAGATACCAGTTGAAAAAGTATTCACTACTGTAGTTGCTCTAAAAAATTGATTTCATTAACTATCTTTGCTTTAGCAATTATTTTTGGATAAGTCCAGATCCTTGTAATATGTTCATTATATTTAGGGAATGTGTGAGAGGGTCCATTTCCATTCATATCCAGATTGTCGTTGACTGCCGCCAACAGACCCGCGATATAGTCACATTTTTGGTCAGCTACACAATTCCTGGCAATCACAATCTGGGGAAGACGTTTGGCTTGTTTCAGAAAGGTCGGGAGATGTTGATATCTGGCTTTCTGTCTGGATATAAGGCCAAGGAACGCATGTTGGAGGTCACTGTGCGTGTTCCCTGCCTGTACTTACCCTGCCGAAACTAACACATTGACTGTCCCTATAGGCGATATCGGTTTCATTGGCGTCGGGCCATGAGTCCGCCAACCAGGTAGCTGTCTCAGGAACCAACGCTCCGCCTAAGGCCAGGCGCAACGTCCAGTATGTTTCCCAATTCCATCCTCATGAACCAATGGCTGATATCATGACAGGATCAATTTCGACAGCGATGATGACGAACCCGACAACGGACCTCAGCCTTCGGCCGGATCTTCCGCTGCCAGAGGTCAAGTTGGCCCAGGTGCACAAGATATTGCCTGCGCACCGTTAACCAGTGTTGACCCGCCGCCCCGAAAGAGAGGTCGTCCATCGACCAAGAAGGGCACGGAGTCAGTCGGCAATAATCTATTCAACGAGTCATCTGACGTCGACACGGCCCACTACCCGGCCTAAATTGGGTTCAGCTCCACCAGATCACTGAGCATGCAACTTGTTGTTCTTTTTTTGCTGGCCCGTTTCAATTCCTCTTTCTCACAACCCATTTGTCCTGTACCCTCCACACACATTGCAATTCTCAGGAAGATGCCCAAATTCCTATATTCATCTGCTTTCCTTCCCTCCCAACCATGCGCGTAGGGCCTAAATATGTAAATAGACGTTTGTTCAATTTGTATCATTGTTTGAGTCCGTATAGTCCTGGGAATTGATAATACCACGAGTGTAAAATACTGGTCAAGCCCCGACCTGTCCCTGTGGGCAGCCGATGCTAGCCCTGTGCCCAATACCAGGCATTTGTCAGAGCTTTGTCAACAATTCTATCACCCTCCTGTGACTTTGCTGCCTCTGGCACCTTAGTTCTATGTTTCTTGTCCCAGCATTGGTCCTGGCCATCATCAATGCCATGGCCAATACAACAAGATCAGATCCGTACTTCCATTCTGCCCAAGCTGCGCTGTCCAGCAGTCACTATGTCACACTCCAGCGTGAAGCTGCTGTCGCTGTTGGCTTCTTGGGTCTCTGTTCACAAAAAGCTGCCTGCTCTTTACTTCCTGTGCGCGGAACGGGTCACAACCAGAGGTAAGCCGCACGACAATCCTAAGTGTGAGGTGCCTCAGTCTCCGGAATACCCCCACATCTCTATGGATTAATATTGTTTCCGGCGGATTCAGGCCTCGTCAGCCCCCACCGTACATATATTTCGCCTAGCAGTACCAGTGCCTGTTTTGCCCCTGCGATTGTTCCAGTAGATGCACTTACCCGGTCATCACGGACTTACCTGTCCCAGCCAACAGTGAGAGAACCCACACAATGCACGGGCCGGTTCTGGGTTCTGTCGATTCAGTTCACTGGGAACAGCTTTCTCGTTGGAAGACCGACGCACAGTCCCAGTCTCCAAAATTTGTTCTTAATGCGGCCCCAAAGTTCAATCCCTATTGTGCACCAACAAAGGAGTCGGCAGAATTTGAATCTATTCCATTTCATTGAAATCATATTCTACACAGCAAATGCAGGGACGCCTCCTCGTCTATGATCGTAGCTGGATGCGGCACCGGATCTTGCGGCTGAGCCGGTTAACAATTCCTAGCCCGGTTCCAAGCCACTCATTTGGGTCGATCAATACAGTAATGGTTCTTACAAAGGGTCTATTGCCCATGCCGACTCCTACCAATCTTTGGACTGACCCCCGAATCTGGAGATGTCTTCCGGTAGCCTCGAACAACCATTCGTCGTGGTCCTCCACCTGTATCCGGGTTAGCAAGGCTCTCCACAAAGCACCAGTCACCAGGTTCTTCCGATCACCAATTTCCTTTTCCTTTTCAATACCAAAGCCCAGGCACAACAGTCGGAGTGAGGCTTTGTCGTATCATTGGCCCAGTTTTTCCATACGCAGACCCCAGTGCCGGGGCCTGACACAATTGGAATTCGTTTTCGGCGTGTCTATAAATAGTCAAACCTATGCCATCAACCGGGAGACTGCAGACCCACCCCCCTAACTCAACCAGATAAGATTACATACGCCCACATGCTTATTAACAAGCCCCAAGACAACAACGAAGCATTCATCTTGAGCAAGCTTGGTGCACAGTTCGAGCATTATCTCGGTCCATGTGACGACCCTTGTTATACGTGCGGCGCCCTCCACTGGCGCAGCGAACGGAACAAAAGGGATATCAACAAAGAATCAACCGCATATCCAACCTGTTGTCAGATGGGCTCCGCGATCGTACCTGTGGCTTATGATCGGGCGTACCCAGAAGAGTGGAAGAAAAGGCTGTTAGGTTCTGGTGATGGTAAGTTCCTTGATCTTCTGGCGACAGGCCCAATCTTGACCAATGTCTTGATTTAGATTCTGGCCATTTTCGTCGGTATCTCCCAAACTATAACAACGCACTGTCCTTCACATCCCTTGGTGCAAGAATTGATAAATCAACCCAAGGCCATCGTGGCATTTACACTTTCCGGACTTCGGGCAACTTGTACCATAACATGCGTTCCTACATCCCCAACAAAAAAGCAGTGCCGGTTTTGCCCAGATATACGTCGTTGGCGGCAACGACGAGCTTGAGGCTGCCCATCGAATAGCTCAAGCAAAATCACCACTGCGCCCTGGCATGGTGCTTAAGTTGCAGCAATTCTTATCCAAGCACAACGTTTTTGCACAGTTCTACAGGACGGTTCAGAGTCAACTGGCGCAAGACCCAGCATTGCGATTTGTTCTGAAACAAATCCAGCCGAAAGCTCAGACCCAAAGAGGTACAACAAACCACGCATCGAAGAAATTGCGATGGTCATTGCCGGTAATGAAGGTCATGCTGCAGGACCCCGGGACATTGTGTTGCACCGCATGGATGGCAAAGTCGTCCACATCACAGACCAGTTCAGTGGATACCTTGCTCTTCGATACCCCATGATGCTGTTCCCGTTCGCCGACCCAAATTGGATGCCAGGAGTCCCCAGCACTTCCGGTCGACGTAACTTGATTTTGAATTTATGAGCAATTCCCGGGCCTGTTCAAGCTGACTGCTGGTCTTGAACCAGGACAAAACATCACGCAGGCTGAATGGTACGCTGGGATGCTTTTTGAGAGGGACAACCGGTTCTCCCCTTGGCACCACGCAGGTCCCCTATTCCAAGAGTTTACAATAGACCCGTTCATGTGCATGAACCAGCCCCGCCTTGAATATTTCCGGAACCATCAGACTGAAATAAAGGCACAGTTATACCAAAATGTTAAAAAATCTATAGGCGACAATACGGACGCTTCCGGTACCCGGATCATTCTTCCATCCTCTTACATCGGGTCTCCTCGTTCTATGATACAATTGTACCAAGATTCCATGGCTATCGTTGGTTGCTTCGGACGGCCGTCCTTGTTCATTACTATGACCGCCAGCCCCGCATGGCGAGAAATCAAAGAAAACCTCTACCGAGGACAGGTCTCATCTGACCGGCCCAACCTAGGCGTCCGTGATTTCAACCAAAAGCTGAAAAGTTTGATGTCAGACTTATTGGAGCACGACCTCCTTGGAAAAGTCGCTGCTCATGTTCTTACCGTCGAATTCCAGAAGCGAGGCCTCCCACATGCACACATCATGTCAACCATGGAGCCTGGTAGTGTATTGTCGACGCCGGAAAAGATTGACGCAATTGTCACCGCTGAAGTACCTGATCCCGTTGCCGAACCAGTCTTGCACGCCAGGGTGAGCAACCACATGATGCACAGCTTGTGCAACGCAAGCACCGGTTGCTGGGAAGACGGAAAATGTTCAAAGAATTTCCCGAAGCCATATCAAGACAACACTGTCCTCGGAGATGATTCATACCCTTTGTACAGGCGCCGGCCCGGTGGTCATACAGTGACCAAGTCCGGTCGCCAGTTGGACAACGCCTGGGTCATTCCCTACAACAAGACCCTTCTCCTGAAGTACAACTGCCACATCAACGTGGAAGTCCCCTACGGTATAACAGCTACAAAGTACCTTTTCAAGTACATCACAAAGGGGGGCGACAGGTCGGAAATGAAATTGACAGAGAACGACGAGATTAGAAAGTACATCAACGGACGTTATCTGGGACTGTGTGAAGGTTTGTGCCCGACCCTGCTAGAACCTGGCATGTGAAATATGGGTGAACGAATCATTATACTATTATAATGCAATTAATAATCAACAGAAAACAGGGAAAACAGCTGGACTATATACACCGTTGAATACACCGCGGGGGCACTTTTGACAGGTCGCAACCGTGACTTGCACGGAGCGATGTCAAATCCGGGGGGGAGACGTGTTTTCTGGGTGATCAGGGGTTGCCCGACCCCTCCGACGTGCAAATACCCCCATCGTGATAATCACGAGCAACCGTTGGGGAATTCACATCAGCCTGTATCCGTGAATGTGACGGGCCGTTGGTGACTAACGTCTCAACCCCGGCGCCGAGTAAAACTCGGCTCTGCGACGGGTCTTTCACGTGATTTCTGGTATGTTTTCCTACACCTGAAAATGAGCGCATACCGTTTTTTTCCCTCTGAAAAGTGTGCCGGTCATCATTGGTAAGAAACAAAAAAATGAAAAAAGGAAACGACTTAGAAAAAAAAAGGAAAAGAGAAGCGGATAAAACCAAGAAGTTGAACGTGATATATATTTTTTTTGGCTGGCGCTTTGCAACCATGCATTGGTGGCGCAGTGGCATGCAGCATCGGTGGAACGAACCAAGGCCGATGAACATCGCAGTGCGATGAGTTCAATTCCCGGTCTCATCTTTTGGGGCCCGGTTGCCTTGTTGCTTTCACCACAGCCGGGACCGGGTTGATGTGAAATTACCGGGAGAGTCCCATGACTTGAGTGGTGGCCATCACCGGCATTGTCTGGGAACCTGCGGGAGAAAATCACGGGATCCTCTGGACCAACTTTTCTTGGTCCTGGCCCCCGCAACCAAGACCCATGATTTCCTCGGCACACCTCACGAGACAATCACGTCGAACTGCCCCCGGGGTGTACGTAATGGGGAACAAGGAAACAAGCAAAAGGGACTTGGCGAGTAATGTCACAATGGCTGATCCGGTCTGTCATGACCAGCGCTGGGCTGATCCGGTTTGACACGACCGGCCATGTGGGTGATCTTGTATTGACATGTGTCAGGACTGTAGTATGTGATTCCGGAGGGATCTCAGGCTACAACAGACCCAGAGCCAGGATCTGTTCCCAGCCCTGGTACTATGTTCACTGACCATGATTCAAATCACAGCTGCACATCGCCTTTTTGGGGCTTGATAGCGGCACGCCCAAAGGGCGTGCGCACGCCCCCCCGAACGCCTAAAAAAAAGGCGTGCGGGGGCTGCACGCCTTCCCAACCAGGCGTGCAAACCCCCGCATGCCCTCCCCCGCATGCCGCACGCCGTCCGCACGCCTACAAATGGCGTGAGGACGGCCGGCTCGTCGTGCGGCCCCGCCGGACAGGCGTGCTGGCCATGCACGCCTGTCCGGAGGGCGTGCAGGCCTTGCACGCCCTCCAGACAGGCGTGCACGGCCGGCACGCCTGTCTGGCCAGGCTCACGTAAGCCTCTCAAATCGAGAGGCTTACGTGAGCCCCATGGTGCCCTTATAAGGGTACCAAACGGTACCCTTATAAGGGTACCAAACGGTACCCTTATAAGGGTACCAAACGGTACCCTTATAAGGGTACCCCTTGGTGCCCTTATAAGGGTACCGTTTGGTACCCTTATAAGGGTACCGTTTGGTACCCTTATAAGGGTACCGTTTGGTACCCTTATAAGGGTACCGTTTGGTACCCTTATAAGGGTACCGTTTGGTACCCTTATAAGGGTACCGTTTGGTACCCTTATAAGGGTACCGTTTGGTACCCTTATAAGGGTACTGTTTGGTACCCTTATAAGGGTACCGTTTGGTACCCTTATAAGGGTACCGTTTGGTACCCTTATAAGGGTACCGTTTGGTACCCTTATAAGGGTACCGTTCGGTACCCTTATAAGGGTACCAAACGGTACCCTTATAAGGGTACCAAACGGTACCCTTATAAGGGTACCAAACGGTACCCTTATAAGGGTACCAAACGGTACCCTTATAAGGGTACCAAACGGTACCCTTATAAGGGTACCAAACGGTACCCTTATAAGGGTACCAAACGGTACCCTTATAAGGGCACCAAACGGTACCCTTATAAGGGTACCGTTTGGTACCCTTATAAGGGTACCGTTTGGTACCCTTATAAGGGTACCGTTTGGTACCCTTATAAGGGTACCGTTTGGTACCCTTATAAGGGTACCCCTTGGTGCCCTTATAAGGGTACCGTTTGGTACCCTTATAAGGGTACCGTTTGGTACCCTTATAAGGGCACCATGGGGCTCACGTAAGCCTCTCGATTTGAGAGGCTTACGTGAGCCTGGCCAGACAGGCGTGCCGGCCGTGCACGCCTGTTCGGAGGGCGTGCAAGGCCTGCACGCCCTCCGGACAGGCGTGCATGGCCAGCACGCCTGTCCGGCGGGGCCGCACGACGAGCCGGCCGTCCTCACGCCATTTGTAGGCGTGCGGACGGCGTGCGGCATGCGGGGGAGGGCATGCGGGGGTTTGCACGCCTGGTTGGGAAGGCGTGCAGCCCCCGCACGCCTTTTTTTTAGGCGTTCGGGGGGGCGTGCGCACGCCCTTCGGGCGTGCCGCTATCAAGCCCCCGCCTTTTTCAATACCCAATGTCCGACCGTTATCCTGCGGTTACCAGGCTTGCGCTCCATCTAGAGAATGAACAGTTAGTTTATTTCCGGGAAAGCGATGAAGCAAAGGACCAGGTTCTCTCGGGCCGCGCTGGGAAAACAACACTGACCGCGTTTTTTGAGTTGAATCGGGACAACCGTTTGGGTCGGACCCGGAGGGCAAGGGACCTGCTTTACCACGAGGTTCCCGACGAATTCTACTGGGCTCAAGACAAGTCTTGGAAAGCAAGAGTTGTGCCCAGTGAAGCAGTGGGGAGGCTCTATTACGCCAGCGTCAAAGAAGGCGAACAGTCCTATCTCAGGATCTTGTTGCAAAACATAAAAGGTCCCACATCATTCAAGGCTCTGAGAACGGTCGATGGAAATGTCTATTCAACTTTTTGGGAGGCCGCGAACGCCCGGAATTTGCTGTGGACTGACAGGCATTAGGAGTTGGCAATCAAAGAGGGCGCATTGTGGATGATGGGTTGGCGATTACAACAAATGTTCTGTGTCATGTTGCTCCACAGCCCTCCGTCGGAACCACAGAGTCTCTGGAACAAGTTCAAAGCAGTTTTTTATGATGACTGTAAATACACCCTCCGTCGCCATGGGTCTATAACTAATCCAACTGCAGAGCAGGCGCATACCCTAGGACTGCTCCTGGTGCAGGAAATTTTAGGCCGCGATTCAAAGACAACGACCAGTGTCGGCCTTGAAGAACCGGATGATGAGATCAAAGGCACCATTCCTGAACAACTGTATAACAGCGGACCAATTTCCGGACCTGTTTGTGGGAATCTGCCTGATCGTCTTACAGTCTTGAATGCTGATCAAGGTTTGATAATGAAGCTGGTCACGGAGCAAGTATCACGAAATGAACCCTACAACCTGTTCATCGACGGTCCAGCAGGTTGTGGCAAGACCTTCCTGCTCAATGCAATCATCACACATTACCACGCCCAGGGCTTAACCTGCATCGTTGTAGCCTCCTCTGGAGTCGCGGCATCATTGCTACAAGACGGCGCCACAGCGCACTCGGCATTGAAAATACGGTTGACCATCCATTCTGATTCCGTTTGCCCGTGGAACCCTGCTCACGCTGCATCAAAATACCTCATCAACAGCAGGTTACTGATCTGGGACGAAGTCAGCATGTCCCATAGACATGCGTTGGAGGCAGTTGATCGGTCCCTCCGGGAGCTTCGGGGCGCTGACCTTCCTTTTGGTGGCATGGATGTCATCTTAGGTGGCGATTTCAGGCAGACGCTGCCAGTGGTTGTGGGCGGTGGGATATCGGAACAAGCAAATGCCTCAGCGCTTGCCTCTTATTTATGGCCAGGGTTTGTGACCATGGCCCTGACCATGAACATGCGCCTCCTTGGTAACAATAGTGACGATCCCGAGGGCCATATTGAAGCATTCGCGCAATGGCTGCTGGACGTTGGGAACGGCTTGGGGCACCAGGAACATACACACAAAATTGACTTACCGTATGGCAATACCTTTGTTGACGCGGACCCCCGGGCAGTGGTTGCTGCCTGTGTAAAGCACACATACCAAGACCTCGATGCAACACTCAGAACCCATAAACTGAGGCATTTGTGCTGGTATTACGCCAGGCGCTGTATCCTCTCCCCATGGAACAAGTCCGTTCGGTTGCTCAATTCTGAGTGCTTGAAAATGATCCCTGGGAGGGAGGTGGTCTCGGAATCACTTGACAAATCAGAAGACAACACTGAGAACAGGCTTGCTCCAGAAATCCTGAAGAAGGCAGTTATTCCAGGCTTCCCAGATCCGATATTGAAGCTGAAGGAGGGCATGCCCGTGGTCTGCTTGCGCAATTTTAACTTGGGAAGCGGGTTATCTAATGGCACTTGTCTGTTGATCACCGGTATTCAACCAAATGTGCTGAAGTGTGTTGTACTGACGGGCCCAAGAGCGGAAGAGGAGTTGCTGTTACCTAAAATGCGTCTGATTCACGAGCCGAACACCCATTTTGGGAGCCGGTTTTCTCGGTATCAGTTCCCAGTAGCACCCGCATTTGCCATGACCATTAACAAATCTCAGGGGCAGTCCTTGGACAAGGCGGCGGTCTACTTGCCAAGGCCGGTATTTGCCCATGGACAACTATACGTGGCAGTGTCAAGGGTTACGAAAATGGACAACCTGTTTGTTGGGTTGGTCCAGGCTCCGGAGAGAGGAAGTGTGACCAATAATGTTGTCAACTTTGATGTTCTCCGGGCAGTCCATGGGGCAAATTAACCTCAATTTATGCACCTGGATTGGAACTGGATTCCCGTGTTTATGTTCCTTGTACAATGCCAATGGTGAACATTGTCAGCGAACCAGGCCAGCGTAGCTTGAGGCCGGATCCGTGTTGTCGTGATATTTGCAATCACTGTTCTCATTACTATTCCAATTGTAAGTTACATGCTATTTTGTAAACCATGTAGTATTCCAACGCCAATGTGTTAAATGATCTTCTTCATCCTCACTATTATTCCAAAATACGCACGCCAATGCAGTGTACCAAGCAAGTACATTCTTTGGTCCCAGATGTATTTGTATTGTTTCATTCTAGGTAATCCAAATTATAATACATATTAAAAAATTCTGAACATCTTCCAATCAAACCAATTCATGCATTCCAAATCCAGGATGACCTATTCTTGATGATGAAAAAATAATTCACACATTTAAATGACTTGATTGAGGGTAATAGCTTAAAAGTTATTTGGGGTTGTGCTGCAACTTAGAAGAGTGACTTCCATTGTTTACAATCCAATAAATCTTCCACCTTATCAAATCAAACAAAATTCCATTATTCCAAAGCAAGAATTAAATGGATGAATTGAGTTATGTTGTTAACATTTCAATACACACAAATGATGAGAATTTGGTGTTGAATTCCATTGGATTGAGGCTCAAGTTTTAGATTCAAGAATGCTTAAAACCAGGATCGGGAATTAAGAAGGTTTGATAACAATGATAAAGGACAAAAGGCAAGAGATAATAAAGGAAGTTGAGGATAGGAACATGTTTTGGACATCAGTTTAACGCGGCAGCAAAAACCTGTGGTCACAGGCCTCTGGCAGCTCTTATGTCATGTCATTCATGTTCCTCATCAACATCACATTCGAGCTCCAACTATGTGCAGGTATCACCATGGGAAATCTGGGCTCACTGGCTGACCAGTGATTCCATGTCACTATTTCTGCACTGAAGATGGATTGGAGATAGTTATTAAAGTCACTTGAATGACTTTATTGTAAAAAAGAGTTTCCTCAAACAATCACCATTTCAGATTCTGAAATTATTATCAAATTCACCATGAGATCACAATTTTTGATTATGAAGTTATTATTAAAATCACTATCACAGATCAAAAAGATCCAATGGCCTCAATTTCCTTGCTGATACGCATATGGACTTTTTCCTTGTGAGAAGTGAGGGTTTTATCATTTATGGGATATATTTCATGGGGTATGTGTTATGGTTTAGCAACTGTAAATCATATCTTATGTATTATGTATTGTGTATTATTTATTATGTATTATGTATGATTTATTATGTATTATGTATTATGTATTATGTATTATGTATTATGTATTATGTATTATGTATTATGTATTATGTATTATGTATTATGTATTATGTATTATGTATTATGTATTATGTATTATGTATTATGTATTATGTATTATGTATTATGTATTATGTATTATGTATTATGTATTATGTATTGTGTATTGTGTATTATGTATCATGTATCATGTATTATGTATTTTGCATTATTTGTTATAGATTATATGTTATTAGGTGTTATAGATTATGTATTCTGTATTATAGATTACATAATGTAGCTCATAGAGTGTGTATTATACATTAAATATTTACAAATTACACATTAAATCTTCTAGATTATGGGTTATAGATTATGCCCCATATAATTTAGCTTATGGAGTATGTAAATTATATGGTATACTACAAGAAAATCTGCTTCAACTGCCACCAGTTGACATGCAGTTACTTTGATTTTACTTCTGCTGTTACTTGAATCTTACTCAAATAACACTTCAAAACAACTTCAATGCACAGTCACTGTGCATTGTGCACAGTGACTGTGCAAGAAAAGTTTTTTTTGAATTAAGTTGGAAGTAAAAGGGGTACTAAGATGGGCTTAACCTGCATGTCAACTGGTGGCAGTTGAAGCAAATTTTCTTGTAGTGGTTGCTGAGAGTTTCCAATGTTGGAATGGCTGTATGAGTAAATGATCATGATGTGTGATAATTATTCATGATTTGGTTTATACTTGGATCACTGTTTCACAGGTGCCTGGCGGGTGTGTCAGGCACCCTTCAATAGGTGCTGAGTACCTGCCAACGTTTAATAAATGGTCATCTTTGATTCTCACTTTCTTGCGGCTGAAGATGAATTTTATCAACCTATCAGGGATACAGGCTGGTATCTATTGAAATTTCAATGGATGCCAGCCTAATGGGTTGTTATACTATACCTTCATCACAAGAGGTGATGGGAGTAGGGCAGGCCCCAAACCCATACCTAAGGCTTTTGGCTCTTTCTGTCTCCTGCCTGCCTTTCTGGAGCCTCTTTAAAACATGTATCAGAAGACTTAGGTCAGACTAGTGGTAGATCAGGTCTGTACCATGATGACTAGTGGAAGAGCAGGTTTGTACCATGACTGTAACATTGGTTATATTCACGTAGTTGTCCTGTCTTTCCATGGTGGATATACCTGTACCTTGGGTCACAAAAAATCAGGAAGCCAGAATGATACACTCTGTGTTAGGGTAATTACTAAACAATGGTTTTGTTGGGCCATGAATATTCCTTTATCAGAAGGCAAGCCTGGAAACTTAAGTATACCCAATCATAGCCTGGGCTCCACTTTTCCTTGGTGCTGCTTTTTCCACACAAAGGCTTCACAGAGAGGCTGCAGCCATTGAATCAACTTTAATCAATGGCTGTGTTTTCCCCTGTAACCTGCCAGTTTGCTTTGAGAGAGTGGTTGGCTGTAAGAGGAATTTATAGCATCTCCAGGGACAATGCCAGAAAGGCCAGATAGTCTTGGGTTCCTCCAGTGTAGCCCAGGTCCCAGAGCCCATACCCAATGCCCTTGGATATCCATAAATTATCCGCCAGTACCCAGTGGGCATGTTTATGGGGGACCAGAGGCAATGTACCAAACAATTGGGCTGGTTTCCTTTGAAGTTTGAACAGACACCATCCCATGGCAAGAAGGTTATCCTGCCCCACCAGGCTGGTTTACACCAGCTTGGCAAGCAGATTAGCCTGCCCACCAAACTGGTGTACATACACTAGCTTGGCAAGCGGACACAGTTCCCTGGTTCCCGGGGGCAGGAGTGGCTACAGGCAACACTGCAACCATTACAATAGATATAATTGTAGCTCTGTGTAACATACCTTAAAAAAGAGGTGCTACAGGGTGCTACATTGTAGCGGTATTGTATTGGGTTGGCAATACAATGCCACATTTTTTGGTTTACGTATCGCCTGGCCCAATAAAATACACAGAAAAAAATTTCTGTGTATTGGCCCACCAATAGCACCGCTCTAATCCTTGATGTATTGGAGAGGCATTGGTGGGATTGGCCTTCCAATGGAATACAAAGTTGTCCAAAACTGTATATTGGAAAGGCCAATACAACACACATGTATATTATTGGACAGCCAATACAATACACTTGTTCCAAGAAAGCAGGCATTGGACAGCCACTACAATACACGGTATTAGCCGTTACAATCCGTGTATTTTAATGGTTGCACCATTGCTACAGGGGGTCTGTAACCATCTTTGGGATGGTCTCTGTTGACACATCAAAGGAAACCATCCCAATGACTTGTCAAGTTCACCCTTATCCACTATGGTCACTGGGGGACTGTCTCTACATGGCCGCACAAGTTTTTGAGCTTTGACATTGCCCATTGGACAATAAATTCACTCAGGGGTTTCATGACTGCCTGGGCAGCCCCTATGACGGCAATAACCTGAATGTCACCATCACAATACTACTGTAGCCCAGCAGACGCCTTGGGTCTGGTCCAGGACACCATAGCAGGTTAGAAAAACCAGTTTTTCTCTTTTTCTTCTTTTTTTTTGAAAAAAATGACTTAGGAATAAAAATTATTGGGTGAGAGTAGCTTGGAATTAACAAGTACTAATAACTAATGATGATTTGAACAGTAAATCTTCTACGGAAAAGAATTATGTCTTTGTGCTTGCTGTTCTCAGCAATGCCATCCAGCACAAGCTCCATGAATTTTGGCCCCCTTTTTGGTAAGAACTTATATGGCTCCAGACCCTGCTTCTCCAACTAACTGCCAGACATTCCAGGGTTAGGACCCCTGGTTGGACGCCCGCCCATGCAATGCAGGCGCGCATGCTTCACAGGATGCCATGATGAGAAACATGAGTACGTCACCTGTGATGTGCTTGGTTGGCCCATTTACTTTTGCGGAAGGGTGACGTCACCTGGGCATGCAACGCAGCCCGTGGTGTACATGCCCACCAGGCTAGTGTCCGTAGACGCGTCTACAGACACTAGCTTGGCAAGCAGTAAACCTGCTCGCCAAGCTGGTGTACACCAGCATGGCCAGCAGGTGAGCCTGCTTGCCAAGCTGGTGTACACCAGCATGGCCAGCAGGTGAGCCTGCTTGCCAAGCTGGTGTACACCAGCATGGCCAGCAGGTGAGCCTGCTTGCCAAGCTGGTGTACACCAGCATGGCCAGCAGGTGAGCCTGCTTGCCAAGCTGGTGTACACCAGCATGGCCAGCAGGTGAGCCTGCTTGCCAAGCTGGTGTACACCAGCATGGCCAGCAGGTGAGCCTGCTTGCCAAGCCCTCCCAGATGTTTATGTCCCACTTTAGTTGATTCCCAAAGCTCAACACACAAGGTTGAAGTCGTGGAGGGTCGGCAAAATTGTAGAGAAATGTTTCAAAATAATGAATAAAAAAAAACAAATCTGTCTTCATCACCTTCAAATTTATACTATTTTTTCCAGTAATCTCCCATTGTGATGAAGTTTTAATAATTTTCCAAAAAAATCAAAAGAATCAGAATGAATAGAAAGAAATGTGAGAAAAATGATCATGAATGAAATATGAAGAAAAAATGACTTCCAGGCCTTTTTATATTAGCGTTGATTGGGTATTAACCAGTCCTAATTTGCACTGGAAGTAACAAAAATATCCATTTCTGATGGTTTTGGCCACACACTCAAGATTGGAAAGTTTTTGGTGTTTAATTTTTTCATTTATTTTCATTTCTTTCACATGCCATACTACCCATTTTGATTTTGAGTTATTTTTTTGGAAGATTATTAAAGATTTTGAAACACTGTCAATTGATATGAAAAAAACATGTAAATTTTTTGTTGATGCAAATAATTTTTATTTTGTGATAATCATTTTTTTGAAACCATGCACTATGATTTTGCCAACCCACCATGACTTCAAACTTATGTTTTGAGTATTGGGGATCAAATGAAGTTGGCCATAAACATCCGGTAGGGCACTGTACACCAGCATGGCCAGCAGGATCACCTGCTTGCCAAGCTGGTGTACACCAGCATGGCCAGCAGAATGACCTGCTTGCCAAGCTGGTGTACACCAGCATGGCCAGCAAGATCACCTGCTTGCCAAGCTGGTGTACAGTGCCCTACCAGATGTTTATGGCCAACTTCATTTGATCTCCAATACTCAAAAAATAAGTTTGAAGTCATGGTGGGTTGGCAAAATCATAGAGCATGGTTTCAAAAGAATGATTATCACAAAATAAAAATCATTTGCATCAACAGAAAATTTGCATGTTTTTTCATATCAATTGACAGTGTTTCAAAATCTTTAATAATCTTCCAAAAAAATAATAAAAATCACAATGGGTAGCATGGCATGTGAAAGAAATGAAAATAAATCAAAAAAATGAACACCAAAAACTTTCCAATCTTGAGTGTGTGGCCAAAACCATCAGAAATGGATATTTTTGTTGCTTCCAGTGCCAATCAGGACTGGTTAATACCCAATCAAAGCTGATATAAAAAGGCCTGAAAGTCATTTTCTCTTCATCTTTCATTCATTATCATTTCTTCTCACATGTCATTCTATTAATTCTGATTTTTTTGATTTTTTTGGAAAACTATTAAAACTCCATCAAAATGGGAGATTAATGGAAAAAATAGTATAAATTTGAAGGTGATGAAGACTGATTTAGTTTTTTTATATTCATTCTTTTTAAACCATTCTCCATAATTTTGCTAACCCTCCATGACTTCAAACTTGTGCGTTGAGTTTTGGGAATCAAATGAAGTGGGCCATAAACATCTGGGAGGGCACTGTAAACCAGCATGGCCAGCAGGATCACCTGCTTGCCAATCTGGTGTACACCAGCATGGCCAGAAGGTGAGCCTGCTTGCCAAGCTGGTGTACACCAGCATGGCCAGCAGTTGAGCCTGCTTGCCAAGATGGTGTACACTAGCATGGCCGGCAGGTGAGCCTGCTCACCAATCTGGTGTACGCCAGCATGGCTGTCGGCCTACGTGATGCCAAGAACAAAGTTCTTCTAGCTACACGTGGTGCAAAGATATGAAAAGGTAGTTTCACGCGTGGGTCTCACGGTGAAATGGGGTAAAGTAGAAAAAAGGAGAAAGAAATATAACAAAAAGCAAAAGCTTTTTATCAAAGAGGGGCCTGAGTTACAGGGGTGTTTACGGTGCCCTCTATGAATTAGATCCTGAAATATCAGGGGTACTCTAATTATCTGGTCCTTTGACAAGGAGTACACCCAGAAATGACAAAGAAAGAAGTGCTACGGGAAATTTTACTCACTAATGCTAAAATCCACGCAAAGGGGTCTTCTTCAAGCTTGGCAGGGATCTTGAGGCGTCAAAAAGAGTCAAGAATTGATTCGAAAGCTGGGGATTTGTCGTGGTAATTGTTGGTTAAGGTGATGATCCAATATAACAGGTATAACAAGGCTAATAACTAGTGTAAAGGCTGGTTGGTTGCGTTGGTATATGCTGGTATGATAAAAGATGATGAGGATTGTCAAAAGTGGGCAAACAAAGCTCTTTAAATATCAATTCTGGGCCACTGTGTGCGTGGTAATTTGCCTCAATTGCAGGTGTAGCCCATTTCAAACCAAACCAGGCCGTTGTTACGCTAGTTTGGACCAAAAGGGCAAGCCACAGCTGCTTATGGGTGAATACACAAGGTTATGATGAGTTTGTTGACGCCAAATAACCATGTAGACCAACCTGGTTTAATACTACTGGCTTGGTTTAGTCAACAGTAGCATTGAAGGAGTGGTTACGCCTGAAAAGGGCCACAAATATTGAGACTGGGCCACGCTACAGGTGTTACACATGTGTAATTAAGGTTTTAAAAGCAGAAACTTTGTTTATATATATGATGCAAGGTTCCTGAAACCTAGTTACATACATGCTGCCTTAGTAACATGTATTTGTGTAGTTCATGCGGGGTTTTTAATGAATTGGGCCAACTTGTGTAACCAGTGCGCGGGGTTGGAACATTAAACCCCATTTGGGCCTAACTCAGCCATTTCACACAACACCTCAAAATGACGTCCATTTTTGGTCATTTCCCAGTTGGTATCGTAATAGTCAACCAACATGTTACGCATATATGCCGTGCAATCCTATAGGTGGGGGAAATGGGTAAAAGGAGTGAAGGAGTGAGAATTAGGGGGTACCATGAGTGGGATACCCTAGGTTATTTTGCATTTAGATTAAGAATCTGCCATAATATTCTAAGTTTTCTTTAAGGTTTAAGAGTTATGGTAATATTTTGTGTAAAACATGATTTTGACAGGGTATTTCAATGTTTATTCTTATTTTGTATTTATAAATAACAAAGTCATAATGCATTACAAAGTGAGAGAAATTCCTACACATGTAATAATGTCTCTAACTTTGGTAATACAATTTATTTTCTAATATTCAATGTATTTATTATGATTTTTTCTTTTCATGTACTCTTTGTTAGATTGTCTCTGAAGAGTAGCAAGCTGACAATGGCTGGCAGGTGAACCTGCTCGCCGAGCTGGTTTACACCAGCATGGCGTGCATACTCACCTGCTTGCCAAGCTGGTATACACCAGCTCGGCGAGCAGGCTCACCTGCCGGCCATGCTGGTGTACACCAGCTTGGCAAGCAAGCTCACCTGCCGGCCATGCTGGTGTACAGTGCCCGGCAATAAGTTTTCATTGAAGTTCACAAGGATGTAGACATCACAATACACCCATGTGAAATCCTGAGCGTTTGCCCAAAGGTAGAAAAAGTTCCCAAAAGAATGAATATAAATGAAAATTAACAAAAAGCTCAATGCATGAAGGCTTAAAAAAACATTTGAGGTATTTGAATTTGAACAACTTCTTGAT
The DNA here is from genome assembly GCA_002873125.1 of Puccinia coronata f. sp. avenae. NCBI lineage: Eukaryota > Fungi > Basidiomycota > Pucciniomycetes > Pucciniales > Pucciniaceae > Puccinia > Puccinia coronata. The sequence continues at coordinate 7,738 of PGCI01000364.1, read as the reverse complement.
TAATTTTTTCATCAAAAAAGTGAACAGTGGGTCAGGAAGCAGGGCATCTGAATAATTTGATCAGAGTTTAAAATTGTTAAAAATATGGAAGAGTAAACTTGCAGGACATATCCAAAAACTGGTTGAAATTGTGATTGTTCAGAATCTCAGTGGTGTTTTTAATTTTTCCAGTTTGCAAGACCAGGAAAATTGTTGGAAAAAAGATCAAATACATAACAAATTTTGGATTTTTGAATTTTCATTACCCCTTTCAGATGCCCTACTTCCTGACCCACTGTTGACTTTTTTGATGAAGAAATTAATCAAGCAGTTGTCAAAATTCAAACACCTCAAATATTTTTTTAAGCCATCATGTATTTGGATTTTTGTTAATTTTCATTTATATTCATTCTTTTGGGAACTTTTCCTACCTCTAGGCAAAAGCTCAGGATTTCACATGGGTGTATTGTGATGTCTATTTCCAAATAAACTGTGATGAAAACTTATTGCCGGGCACTGTACACCAGCTTGGCAAGCAGGCTCACCTGCCGGCCATGCTGGTGTACACCAGCTTGGCAAGCAGGTGATCCTTTTCGCCAAGCTGGTGTACATCAGCTTGGCAAGCAGGCTCAACTGCCTCGCCAGGCTGGTGTAAACCAGCTTGGCAAGCAGGCTCACCTTCCGGCCATTCTGGTGCACACCAGCTTGGCGAGAAGGCTCACCTGTTGGCCTTTCTGGTGTACACCAGCTTGGCAAGCAGGTAAGCCTGTTTGCCAAGCTGGTGTACACCAGCTCGGCGAGCAGGTTCACCTGTTGGCCTTGCTGGTGTACACCAGCTCGGCGAGCACGCTCACCTTTTGGCCTTGCTGGTGTACACCAGCTCAGCGAGCAGGCTCACCTTTTGGCCTTGCTGGTGTACACCAGCTCAGCAAGCAGGCTCACCTGCCGGCCATGCTGGTGTACGCCAGCATGGCAAGCAGGTGAGCCTGTTTGCCGAGCTGGTGTAAACCAGCATGGCAGGCAGACTCACCTGCTTGCTAAGCTAGTGTCCGTAGACGTGTCTACGGACACTAGCCTTGTGGGTAGAGTTCCCAGCATCTGCTGGCACGCCTTGCTTGCCGAGCAGGCTATACATCCTGCTCAGCAAGCTGGCTGCAACGTGCTCAGCAAGCAGGCTGCAACCTGCTCTCCAAGCAGGCTGCAACCTGCTTGCCAAGCACTAGCAGGCTGCAACCTGCTTGCCAAGCAAGCTGAAACCTGCTCGCTGACCAGGCTGCAAGCTGCTGGTGGCAGCCAAGTCCAATTCCCGGGGAATCGGACTGGAGCAAGCCACAGCAAGAGCTGGCTCAAGTCCAATTCCCCGGGAATTGGACTGGGCGGCCGCCAGCAGCGTCAGAGGCTGCTGAGCAGCAGCCGCCCCCAGAATCAGCAGAGGCCTCTTGCAGCGGCGCTTGGCCCCCGCCAGCGGCCACTGCTCAGCAGGGTCCGCTGCCAGCCTCAGCAGCTGCCATCTTGCTGCTTCTGTGGCTGGCTCCAGTCCGATCCCCGGGGGATCAGACAGGACCTAGGGACAGGAGGAGCAACATGGTTCCTTTTGTGGCTGGCCAAAGCAGGCTCCTGTCCGATCCCCAGGGAATCGGATTGGAGCCAGCCAAAGCAGAAACCACATTGCTCCTGCTGTGGCTGGCTCCTGTCCAATTCCCAGGGGATCGGACTGGGCTGCCCCCAGCGGCCACTGCATAGCAGTCTGCAACCTGCTCGCCGAGCAGGTAGCAGTCTGCAACCCGCTTGAAGAGCAGGTAGCAGTCTGAAACCTGCTTGGCGAGCAGGTAGCATTTTGAAACCTGCTTGCCGAGCAGGTAGCATTTTGAAACCTGCTCGCCAAGCAGGTGCATGCTGCGCTTGCAAGCAGTAGCAGCCTGCAACCTGCTTGCCAAGCAGTTAGCAGCCTGCAACCTGCTTGCCAAGCAGTTAGCAGCCTGCAACCTGCTTGCCAAGCAGTTAGCAGCCTGCAACCTGCTTGCCAAGCAGTTAGCAGCCTGCAACCTGCTTTCCAAGCAGTTAGCAGCCTGCAACCTGCTTGCCAAGCAGTTAGCAGCCTGCAACCTGCTTAGCAAGCAGGTAGAAGCCTGCTTGGCAAGCAGGTTGCAGCCTGCTTGGCAAGCAGGTTGCAGCCTGCTTGGCGAGCAGGTTGCAGCCTGCTTGCAAGCAGATTGCAGCCTGCTTGCTGAGCACGTTTCAGCCTGCTTGCTGAGCAGGGTTTATAGCCTGCTTGGCAAGCAATACTGCGCACACGCTGGCAGGTGCCCGCCAGAAGATGCTGGATACTCTACCCAGAAGGCTAGTGTCCGTAGACGCGTCTACGGACACTAGTCTCTGGTGGGTAGGTGTTTAGCTTAAATAAGCCTCTTGAAGGGGGGGGTCCCGGGACCCCGCGCAGCACTCACCGTAGGAGGGGCTTATGGAAGGAAATAATTATGGGACAGACTGACAATCCACACTATCATGCTTATTATCATGCTTTGAAACATTAGGATTGAGATTTTCCATTGTAAATACTAATTTGCTCTGCACACTGCAAGGAAAACTTGGAAAACTGCTGCCAGTTAACATGTGGGACACTTGAGTTTTACTCAAGTGAGTAGGTGCAGTCCCTCAGTAATCAGGAATGGCTAAGGGGGAACTGTACCTGCCAATGGGATGGTATCCATTCACTAGCCTGATGGCTTTTACATTTCCCCCTTAGCTACTATGGTTGCTGGGTGACTATCTCTACCCACCAGGCTCATGTCCGTAGACGCAACTACAGACACTATCCTGTTGCTGACAGATTTTACCCACCCACCGGGCTAGTATCTGTTGATTCATCAACAGATACTAGCCTCGTGGGTAGGTACAGTCCCTAAGCAGCCAGGAGTAACTAAGGGTAACTGCAACTGCCATTGGTCTGGTCAAAGAGCTGTCCATTGATGCATCAATGACACTAGCCCAGTGAGTAGCACCACCTTTTTTTCAATCAGGTGGGCTTTTACCCATTGCTTGATCTGGTATCCATTGACATATCAAAGGATGCCAGCCTTATGGTTTGGTACAGTCCTGTAGCCACCTTGTGGCTACAGGGAATTTGTACCGGGCTCCCAGGCCAATTTCCCCAATTGCTCCTCCTCTTGCCTCTCTTTCACCACTGAATCATCAGGCACCAACTGACATCCAAAAGGGATTGAAAGCCTTGCAACCTTCTATCTGCTCAGCAAACAGGTTGCAGCCTGCTTCCTATGATACACCTGGGGGTACCTGCCAAAGGTACCCAGGTACCTGCTTTGTGCCACCTCCACAGGTGCAGGTGCAGGTGTAGAGAATATGAAGTTTTTTTGGCAGGTGTACCAAGTGGAATCTTAAGTAGAAATCAACATTGGGCTGGTGTCCTTTGATATGTCAATGGAGCCCAGCCCAATGGTGGGTACAGTCCCACTGTAGCCCTGGTCAATGGTGACTGTCTTGAACAGATACTAGCCCAGTGGGTAGATGCAGACTCAGTCCCCCAGCAACCAGGCTAGTGTCTGTAGACACGTCTACAGACATTAGCCTGGTGGGTAGGTACAGTCCCCCAGCAACCAGGAGTGGCTGTGCACTGTATAAAAAGGAGTTCCTGAACATATGACCTCCCAATATTGAAGTAACAACCCCTCAATACTGGGGGGTTGTCCATGCAAGCACCCCCCAGGATTGAGGGGTCGTTTTTTCAATCTTGGGTTGTTGTAGGTTCAGGACCCTATAAAGGATGCATTTTTCTACTTACTAAGCTGTATTTTTCTTTAATCCTGGTTGATACACCCCTCTTATCAATCTATAAGAGATATCTTGTAAAAATTCAGTTTTGTTGATCAGTTTTTTTTGTAAATAAATTGAATTATTAAAACTGAAATAACTACATAGTTGGTGTGATCAGACATGTGCCTAACAAGGGGCCCATTATTACCAAGTATGTTTTTCTCACTCAGCCAACTCTTTTGCTAATCAAAGCTTGAAAAAATGATGTGTGCAGCATGCGTGCAGTGCATGTATTTCTTGCGCCGATGAAAAAATTCCCGCAGATCCTTATTGCAGTGAACCCCCCTATTGACTTAGGGTGTTAGAAATTGCCTAACATAAAAATTAATATGTAGATGTAAAATCAAATTTGGCAGGGAGCTGCCATTAAATGAGATCTATGTAATTTGACAGCTCCCTGCCAAATTTTGACTTGAACTTTGTACATTTTTATTTTATGCAATTTTGAACACCTTAAGTGTTAAGTATTACAGCCATTACAGGAAAGGATGTGATTTGGAGAGGGCTGATTTTACTTTATTCAGAAAGCTCAACTTCAGCCACAGCTCCTGTATTTGCTTGCAATTACATGAAATCCAGCTGGACAGGAAGTCTATCTAGGCCATTTTTCACATTCAGGTCTTGAGCACCAAGTGATTCCTGGTGTAAAAATAAACAATGAATGACTCAACAGGCATGGGAGCACCAACCCCAGCACCTTCCTGGGTAGTGGGTTGGTGCTCATATGACCACTTAATGCAGGTTCCGGTTGAACCCATATGTCCAAGCTGTAAAAGTGGGTAGCTGAAGTTGAGCTCCAATTTTGGAGCTCAAAAAAGCAACCCACATCTGCATCCTTTCTTGGTATGGCTGTATGTATTTTTATTTCTTATTACTTATCTCTTATTTCTTGTTTCTTATTTCTTATTTCTTATGTATAATGTATTATGTATTATGTATCATTTATTATGTATTATTTATTATGCATTATGCAATATGCAATATGCATTATGCAATATGCATTATGTATTATATATAATTTATTGTGTATTGTGTATGATGTATGATGTATCATGTATCACTACAAACATTTTCAATTCTACCCAGAAGGAAAATGTGAACTTGGGATGGGAAAAACATAAACTCAATTTTACAAAAAATGGTCAGAAGTGAAAGATAAGCTATACTGAGCATGCTCAGCAATTTTTTTTTTTTTTTACAAACTGAGCAGAAATCATTTTTATTCATTCTGGCAACTTTAGGGGATTTTGCTGAGCATGCTCAGTTTTGCTCAATTTTTATTACTGAGCCATTTTGTTGAAAAAATTTAACATTTTGCCTAACCCAAACAGTAGTTTTTTCTTTGGGTAAAATTACAAATGTTTGTAGTGTATTATGTATTACATATTATGTATTATGTATTATGTATTATGTATTATGTATTATGTGTTATGTATTATGCATTATGCATTATGTATTATGTATGATGTATGATGTATGATGTATGATGTATGATGTATGATGTATGATGTGATGTATGATGTATTATTCTTTATGCATTATGCATTATGCATTATGCATTATTCATCATGTATTATGTATTATGGCTATAATGCCTGATTTATGAAACATGATTTATGGGTTTTGTATATATTATGGTCTGGAGAATACAGAGAATTGATTATGTACTAGGGCAATGTTCCAATAACTCCATGTAGAATTGAAGTGACTTCCTGAAAACCTCCTGAGTGAATTTCTAGTGACTTTTATAATATGTTTTGAGTAAATCCATTTTCTACTTCAGTGAAACTCAAAATACATTCATTTTCTCACTTTGTGAAATGAATTTGAATCTCATTTCCCATGACAGAGTAGGTACACAATCATTTTAGGTGAATTACTAGTGACCTAAAATCACTCAACAGCCAGTGAGCCCAGATTTCCCATGGTGTATTGAAGTTGTTCATCAAGGGTTCCATGTACGCTTCATTTCTGAGTTGTGGCAGTGGACTGGTCCACGGCAACGCTATGAGTGTGCCTCCTACTGCCTCGTCTCACTGGTGATGTGGTCACATTGACCGAGAGAGAGGAAGGCGTCAAGTGATCATGACAGGTGGTTGTGGGCAACCTTTTGCTCAGCTTTGCAGAAGTGGTTGGGCGGTTATTCCGTCTAGATTGCGGGCACATTAAATTTAAATTATGGGAGCACTAATCAAAAACTCTCAGACAGCTTTGCTAGGGCCTGGGCACAAGGGTTCAACATGGATTCGATTTGCACAGGTAGCAGTGGACAACAACAACGCTCTTGACACCGGAAGGGTAATGTTACACAAGTTGAAACAATGATAAGAGAAAAGTCCGATGGAGCAGGCAATTACAATGCTACCAGTCCCGCAATTGCCAGGAACCATCCCCTGGATCACACCTGGTGGCGGAATTTGTACCAATGCATTGGGCCACAAGCATCTTCTGGATCGACCCAATATAACTATGAACACGACAGATGCCAGCAGTAATGTCTATAGTCTGACCTGGAGCAGTGTGGCTGTACTTTAATGTAGACCGTTCTTCTGTGGGTAGACAAAAGCGCCGCGGAGAAGTACGCTCTTTCACCTGTTGCAATGTTGGCCACATGGTTGGTCTCGGAATCAGGAGACTGCAAAATGACTCTACCTCTAGCAAACTGAGCTCTTGCCTCAGCATGGGTTCCTCGTGTTTGGATTGATTATCAACTCACTGGTTCTGCTGATGGGAAAGATACCGTAATCCCAAGTCTGGGGCTTTTGACTTGAAGCAGTCCCTGGATCCGGGGCCAGCAATGATCTGATTCCGTGGGTGAGGGTAGGACGGCCCAATTCTTTTTTGGAACTTGGACATGTGTTATTAAACTCACATTGTCCTGTAGCAAGAATTGTAACGTGCCGACAGCGCATAACCATTGGGTTTTTGGGAGGGGGTCAGCGTTGGTTCGGTGCACAAAGAATTTGCACCCATTCAATGGGTGTGCAAGGTGGGATGGCGGGATTTTGGGATATGGTACCTGGTCAAAAATGAAGCAGTGTGGGGTTAAACTTGAGGGCTGCATCTGTGCAAGATCAATGCAATGATTGACTGCACTGCCAAAAGGGTTGTGTCAGTTGACACAATCTGCCGTTACATCAGACATTTTGAACCGATGTTACATCGGTCCAAGCATCCAATGTAATGGTGCACTGATGTTACATCGACCAGGGCTGATGTTACATTGCCGCTGTCTGACTGTAAACAGCGCAGTGGCGATGCAAGATCACCTAATGTCCCCCCGACGCAACCCACTGGTGATGTTGCGTCGGCGGGATGGTAACCGACGTGATGGCCAGCCAATACATCATCAGCCCAATGCAATGATGTATTGGCTGCTAGCGAGTCAATGGTTGACTCAATACCAGCGCCGGCGCTTTTACATCGGCGCTGGCAATCCCTTACCGGTTTTGCCCGATGCAATCTCAGGCTTGGTCGATACAACATCAGGGTTGCTTGACGCAACTCCGGGTTTGCTTGACACAACACGGGCGCCACTCGACGCAACCTCAGTTGTGGTTGACACAACATTGCTTTTGCCCAACGCAACCACGGTGTGGCTCGCTGCAAGCGCGGTCCGGCCCGATGCAACTTCGGACACAAGAACTGATACAACTCCATAGTTTTGATTTTGTTTTATTATTGTTTTATTTTTTCTTTATTTTTTCTCAATTTTTTCTTTATTTTTTCTTCACTTTTTCTCTCATTTTTCTTTATTTTTTCTTTATTTTTTCTTTATTTTTGCTTTATTTTTTCTTTATTTTTTCTTTGGGACAAGTGATCTATGTATGTATCATCATTGATCTTGAACTAGATAAGAATATTTCAGAATTTCTTGAGCGCAGTCATCAAAACAGGCAAAATCACTAGTCATCATCACCACCGCTGC
>PGCI01000363.1:0-88694 GCA_002873125.1 Puccinia coronata f. sp. avenae | reverse complement strand
TAGTGTAAACAGGCCACTCAACTGATTATCCACCGTGAGAGCAATTCTCAAGCATACTGGAGTGACCGCCAAAGCGTCCATCCGGTCATCCTCGCCTTGAGGCCCTTCGTCGAAGTCCTCAATTGCGTTTTTCCCGAGAGCCCGCTTGGGCTCCATAAATAAAATCCCCAAGCCCGTACTTCCATCGCGTCCGCACCGTCCGACCATCTGCACTATTGCAGATGGATCCCCGCGTCCCATGTGGACCACGCATCGAACCCGCTTGAGGTTCTGTCCCAACCCCAAGGCCATGGTTGCTGACATGAGGGGGAAATCATCGTTTGAGTAATCAAGCATGTTTGCAGCCTGGTCCTCCTCTCCGGTACACGAGTGATAGCGACGAATGAATTCATCTTTAGGGTCGTACTCATGCCACTTAGTGTGTCGTGCTTCATTGACAACTTTCATTACCTGAAAAGTCGCGTTTCGCGTCCCAGAATAAATAATTGTAGGTACAACCTTTCCAGCTGGGACCTTGGTACTTGGCGCGTAGAGCCTCAGGAGATCATCACAAGATTTCAGGGTTGCTTGCATGGTGATTCGGATGAAGCGGATTTCTGGACGGGTGAGTTCACCATTCACGATAGTCAGATCTTCGGGTAGTAACCACAGGTTATTCCTGATTGCTTCAACGGCTATTGGCCTACACGTCGCCGATAACAAGAGCAGAGGTACATTATTAGTTGCCATCAATCGCGTGGCCATGCATCCATAGGATGGACGGAAAACCGCACGGTCTTGAATCCGATCAAAGGAGGCTGTCGTTTTGCTTTGTCTACTCGCAACCAGGCCCCACAAGTAGATCATGTGGGCCTCGTCCACCACCATCAATGCCAAGACTTTTTGGAACTCAGAACTAAAGAACATGCTAGTGAATAAGGAGCTGTTGAGGAACACCTCAGGACTCTGCAAAATATTGTGAAAACGTCAGATTTGTCAAGCTATCACATGTATATCTAATGTAACACAGGAGCGTACCAGGTAGATAAAGCTGTAACAGCCTTTCTTGATCTTCTGGACCGTCTCAAAGTTCAAAGTCATCTTGTTTAAGTTGATTGCCGTGATATTGACTAGGGCCTTCTCTCGGACCTGGTCATCACCAAGCGAGTCCAATGGATTCAAGACCAGAACAACTGCCTTTCGGTGGAACATGTTGAAGAACATTTCGGATATACGCGTTTTCCCGTAACCAGTTCCGGCACGAACGAAGCAGTTCTGGCCGCGCGCCAGAACCGAAACCGCTTCGACTTGAAGGTCTTTTGGCTGGTCGTGATAAAAGGCCACAGAGCTATCAGTGATGTGCTGGTTGAGTCGTTCATCGTCCATTTCCAGAACATTTGCAGGCAATGCGATCGCAGGTAGTCGGCCTCCGCACGCCATTCTATGCGGTTGTTATGTTGAATATAATAGCGAGCATATAGGAGCCACTGACGGGCTCGAGTACTATATCACCCGAAGAAACGGAATATAGCTCTATCGTTTTGGGCACTGTATAAATTACAGAATTGCCATACAGCAAACAAGACATAAATACAGTCTTGGAGGCAAGACCCAAAAAATCGTGAAAAATGGCTTTGAAGGCCAACCAGTGAAGATAGAAAAAAACCAAAGGCAGATTCAGATGCGCAAGAATCAGGCGCACATTTTCATATGCAACTTTGATGAGCTGTTGTGTAAGACAAGGGAGGTGTGTGTGCCAAAGTAGAAAACAGGTGAAAAAAAGTTTTAGGCTAGAGCCAAAACATTGACATAAGGTGTAAGTCCCTCCTTCGGAGGGTCCCTGCGGGACAAGTCCCCCCTCCGACATAACAGAGGGACTTAGTTAAGTTAGGTACCAGTCCCAGTCCCAGTCTAAGTAGTAAATAGTATTGCCACACTTTGGAAGAGAGCACCAGTGCAGATGAGTGCTGAGGAATGAAATGAATGGTCAACAGGAAAACGGAGCACGATGGAGAACACTGCAGCCACCCCCACCACTCCACGCCACCAGCCATCCTCGTTCCCATTCCTCATCCTGACCGCACTCCTCTTCTACTTCTTCTCAGCATCCCCCAGCGCAAACCAGTCTCAAACGAGGATACAGCTGGAACGCACACTCGAACAGCGCAGACTGGAACTCATCGGACTCGCGGAATATCTACCCAAAAACATCACAACCAAGCCACCGGATAACCTGCTCAAGTCCCCGATCAACAAACCAACCCAGCCAAAGCATATCTCCCCTCAATTAGCACGCCATCCCAATAACACATTCGGATCTCAACCATTGCCTGATGCTCAGCAATTCCTCCAACATTACTACCAGCAACTTAACTCCAACTTGTACAATAGTCAACCGTTATACTGGAGAAACATCTCAGGCCACATCAAAGGGCAATGGAAATGGAGGAAGGAGAGCTTACTATGGTGGCCACCCTCTGAATTTCATCATCCCACCAATCTGTCAAACTCAACCAACTCATCATCATCATCACCAGCACCATCACTCGAATCATTACTAGAAAATCAAAGGGGTAACTTCCCATGGACTCCGCCCAAGAATGACAATCAGTCCATCATCCATCCAGATAAATGGTCATTCCCTCAATCTCAAAAAATTGATTTCAACTTACGGGAATCGGCACTAGAGCTCGTCAGATCTAACACATCCATGGTTCGAGTACGTTAAATATATGTCAAAAATAATAACAACCAATGACCTTGAGTCAACTGACCCAATTGTCATAATCATTTCTTCCTCTTCAGGGCTCAATGTACATATCATCACAAGATTCCAAGGACGTCGTCCTAGAGGTGGAAGGGGTCCAGTCAGTTCATTTTATATTATTTTTTGATGAAAACGTGGCCCGACTGGAAATCACTAATGACTGATTCAATGAATATTCAACAACAACATTTCATTTTTTTCAGTTTACAGAATCAAGGAAGGTTTTATCTGCGCGCCTATCCGAGTCAAATGTATCTAGACACTCGAATCCACCTCTCATCAGTCCTAGATATCCCAGATTCGTACCTACTTGATCAGCATCTGAACAACTCCTTACCCGATCCTCATCCCCCCACCCCGCAACAAACGGCAATTGGTGAAGCCATCGTAGCCGACTTGGTACAACGCATGCAAAAAATTAAACAAATGCTGAAGAAGGGCGACTTGCCCCGGGATAATGACGAAAGAGGTAATCAGACAAACGAAATCATTTCAACAGATGTTGTAGTAACACTGATCAACATAGGATAACTCCTTGTTTCTTTTCTTTTTTTTTTTTTTTCAGATGGATTTGAACATGATTCGGCAAATTGTACTTTTTTGATCTATGGAGGCTTGACTCCTTTATCCACCACGCCCACTCAAACGGCCGATAGTCTATTGGAGTACGAACACTCACTTGTCGAGCCCACAGGAGCCTCGATCTCAACCCCATCGCCCTCGCATCCGATCTTCCAGGCTTTAATGATCTCGCCGAACTGTGGACTCGTCCTGGAAACCAGCGAGATGCTGGTGCTCCTTGGCCCTTCCTTTTGGACCAAAGGCAGGAACTACGGCTGGGTTGCAGGTATCGTATTGGGCATTCAATGTTGGCTGCTAGTTTGGCAGATGGATAGTCGACAGAGCCCTTCGGTGAGCGTCCATGTTTCCTCATTTCGATCGGCCGCTCATGAAAAATACTCAAGCATCCCGATAATCCACTTGTGTGTGAGTTTTTGCTTTTTTTTTTATAGAGTTTATCGAGAATGTCATACTTTTCGCTGGTCGCCCAAATCATCATGGATGCCTGGACCTTTTCGAGCCACCTGACGTTGGCCGTGGTGACCAACAACAGCTCATCGCAGACCCTGCTTGCACCTGCGTTTTTTGCCTGTCTGAATGCGATCTTGTTCGGCATGCGTTATGGTGCCCTCATCCGCATCCACGCCCCCTCCACCAGCACCGATCCATCGCCCCCTCGCCCCGCCGCTCCGTCCGACGACTCGATCGGCCGCGACACCGATTACGTCCAGGTGCCCACGACCGACATCGTAGAGGCTTCTGCAGCTGACTCCACTCCCTCTCCACCCACTCCCTCTCCACCATCACCTCGCCTGTCCCGTCTGCGCCGCCTGATCAACTCCCTAAAGAGCTTACTGACCCATCGTCCATTTGGTTAGCACGTTCTCTCCAACTTTTCGTGAGAATTGCCGTGTTGACATTTCCTTCTCTCGCCCATGGCACCGCAGTCTCTATCTCGATCGTTGCTCTGTTCGTGTTGATCGTCCCTTTCTTGCTGTATAGCTGGCAACCGTTAGTCCTGTCGATCCTATTCTCTTACTGGAGTAAGTCAATTCCCTCTCACAGAACATTCACCGTTTCAAGTCCATCTTCTGGTCCCCTCTGTTCTGAGATCATTAACGCTCTCTTGTCTTGATTAGTCCTCAATCGTCCATAACGTTCAGCATGGAACTAGCCGTAGAGGGTTGCGCAAGCGATACGTGCTAGGTCCACGCTTTGCCGGCTGTTTTTGCCTCTCTATGTGAGTCCTCCTCTTGTTACTTAATGTGATTGGACACTGCGTCCTTTTGAATCGATTTTGAGGAATATAAATGTAGCTGATGAACGTCTGACTTATCGTACAACAGATTTGGGGGTGTCCAATAATGTGCTTTTCGTGACTGCGAATCGTAAGTCAAGATGATTTTTTCATGGAAGGAGTTTCCAGAGAGCTGATAAACAAGATATAATATTTTTGCAGCATGGATCTGGATGATATGTTTGTATTCACTAAGCCAAGCGATGGTGCTCGTCCTGCAAGACTATTTAGGCGCGCGATTTTTCCTATTTGGGATGTGTTTTTCGTACGAGCCTATCTGGGACTACCATCCGGTGAAGCTGCCCACGGCTGTGGATCTGGAGCAGGGGGGGCGGGGGCGGGGGAGGCGGAGAAGATGCCGGAATGTGTGATCTGCTTTGAGCCGATCGATGTACTGCCCTGCTCGCCTACCCCGAGTGCCTCGAGTCTCGACCAACCTCTGCTTGCCGACGCGCCTGTCGACCGCTCCCTCCTGCGCCGCTCCGCGCCGCCTCCGCCGCCTCTTCTTTTCCCCTTCGCCCGCTCCGCCGATGTCCACCATTCCCTCTTCTCCGATGGTCTACATGGTCCCTCCCTGCCACATATCGCTCATACGAAATGTCTCGAGGGGTGGCTCGCTATCAAATCTGAATGGTCCGTCCTCCTCCATCTCCTCTCCCCCTTTTCCCGCTTTTGGTACTCAACGCAACACTCATCTCGTACCTTTTTTTCCCCGTATATGCATGGTAGTCCGTTTGTCGTCGTCCACTACCTCCGATTTAATGACGATTTACGGAAAAATCAATGTACACCATTTATTCATTCTCTTTCTTTTTTTTTAAAAAAAAATGTGTTAGATTTATAGTTTGTATAACCTCAGATTCTCTTTTTCTCCTTCCCTCTCAGTCTTGTGGATATGTTCCAGCAGATAGCATCTTCTCATTGTTGTTTATTTCGTTCACGTTAGGCATGTCATGTATGTACTATCATACACCCACCCACGCATGCCCGCAGGTACATATAATAAGCCTGGATAATTTTGGCCACAAATGGAGGTCTATAGATTATATTATTTAGTTGTTGTCCACTATAAGTTAGCTTTCACACCCTCATAAAATATATCAGGAAGCTGGCTACCACTGCATACCAAGTTGGCAGGTACATGGCTAGCACTGTAATAGATGCTCCAACAATATAAATGCCCAAATTTGGCAGGGAGCAGCTCTCACACCAAATTCATGCATGTTGACAGGTCCCTGCCAAATTTTTTGTGCTTATGCTTTTATGTTATGCAACATTTTACACATATGTATTTGAACACCTTAAATGTGGGCCAAGCATCAGCTTGCCCCCCTCATGTGCTTGGAATGCTTCCAGAGTGTTGCAAGGACATATGGGTTCATTTTTTGTCTTTCTTTTTTTTGGTCATACTAACCTTTGGTTAATGCTAAGATATGCTGGTGAGACAAATGTAAGAGAATGGAAGTCCAGGTCTCAGGAATTATTGCTATATTGTTCCCTAGTGGTTGAGGCTTAAGTCTTGTTCTGATCTTTCTTCTTGCCTTCAGTTTCACCTTCTCCCCTGTCACTTGATAGTTGACATCTCATTGGACATAGCCAAAAGTGCCATTGTGAACTCCCCTATTGAATTTTCCCCTTGATGATTTTCAGTCATGTCCAGAACGTGCATGGAACTGCTTTTATCAACTTCAAAGCAGTCATGTATATTCATTTTCTAGATAGGTCCCTTGGAATGACAGAATATATACAAAAGGGTGAAATTTCTACATATAATATTTTGGAAAAATTACAAGAAAATAAGAAAGTCCTTTCTGGAGGAAGTGGATCAATAGAATTGGTCATATCAAGATAAAATGAATATGGGCACTAAGGACCAAAGCCAGCTGGTACAGGTCTTTGGGTAAATGGATGATACACACATTGTTCACACCCTTCAAGAAAGTTATTTGCCAGGAAGGATATTGAGGCAACAATTTTAGTGAATCACCTCATGAGAGATTACAGAAAGAAGTGAAACGTATATGTATGTAGACAGATGACTGACAAGGTCTTTGGTTGTTCCGGTCCCCTATCTTTCCACTTGTATTTATAAAGCTGAATTCCCTTATATTCAGGATTGCGGGCATTATTGACCCCTGGTAAAGAGAAAATTTGAGATACATAATGCCAGTCAGAATCAGCCCAATATATAGTTAGAAAAATGGTGGAGCTGGTCTGCGTACATATGACCCATGGCTGTTCTGGGCCCAGAACTGAATTGGTTGGACCTCTATGGGCTGGTTATCATTCACATACGGGTCTATGCAGTTCTCAAAGGTGAAATCATTCCCTGGCCATTCCATGAAATACAAGCCCAGAATTACAAATCAATTATTTTTTTGTTTTGGAAGGGATGGTCAGAAGAAATTGATCTCCCGTGTACTGGCAACTCACAAGGTATGGGTGCAGCTAGTGGAAATTTTTTACTTATCCTAATTTGGCATGTGTCGGCAGCACAAAACATTGGGACCTTCTCAGAAGTCAGGCAAGCTAAAGAGAAAGGTGATTGATTGGCAGCACTGCCGGCATTAACCGGTCGAACACGGCAGTTCGAGCGGTGCTCGAACAGCCGTGTTCGACCGGTGGTCGGACGGGCACTGTCCGACCGAAGCAAGAGCCAACTGGTCGGACAGATTTGTCCGACCGGTCCCGGCTGGTCCTGTGCGACCGGTCCCAGGAACTAATCGGACAGGCCTGTCCGACCCGGCGGCAGGTGCTTTGGTCGGACAGTGCCTGTCCGACCACCGGTCAAACACGGCTGTTCGAGCACCGCTCAAACTGCCGTGTTCGACCGGTTAATGCCGGCAGTGCAGATTTTTGTTAAGAGGTTCAATGCTGGAAATGATATGTATATATTTCTTGGTAGGAAAATGGGTATTCACCAACAGTGTTAGTTGGCATCTTAGAAGTAGAATCCTGGTTGACAAATGAATTTCCACAGTGGGCAGATATTGGAACTTTTCTGGGTTCAGAGTGAGAACCTCAACGCTGAAGTGTGTTGTTTCCTGACTGGCCTCTTTCCCAAGATTCTCTTGTCCTTTTTATTGGGCAAGATCACTGATGTTCAGGATGCCTAAAGTGACTGTCACCAAAAGTGACCATATCATCCAGAGTGTAATACCAGTTTGAAGCTTCTTCTTGGTTGGTTGAGTTGCGGATGTAGACACTATTAGAAGAAAGAGATCCAGAAATATTTTCTCTTGGCAAGATGCAACAGATATAATCAACACTTGGAAAGCAAGTTGATTTTGAGGAATTTATTGGTCAAGAATCAATTGAGCTGGGGAGTTTAGAGATATACTCGTTGCAGACAGGGGTTCTGATTGGAATGAGTTGGGACCAGGTTTATACTAACTGGCCACTGGAGGATGTTGTGGTGTTCCATTCCTGCTCCAATGCCAAAGAGGTACATTTCATATATTACAAGTTCACTTACAAGATGTTCACTAGAACAGGATAAAGAGGAGGAAGATCATGGAGGGGTACAGAAGGAATATGGAATAATACATAATACATTAACATCATGGAATCAACAACAAGGAAGACTCACACCAACATCAAGCAGGAAGTATGGACAATGGTAGCAGTACAAGGGGCGGACTCAGGGGGAAGAAGGGGAAGAAGGACCAGGAGGAGGAGAGGCCTAGACCCTGAACAGAATGGAATCTGGAAGGATTGGAAGAAAGAAGGGGTGATGGAATGTGTTTTCAGCCCCTGGGTGGAAGGATAGAAGAAGGAAGAAGAATTGGCTTTATTGTACACAGTACAGGGGGGGAGTTGGCACAGAAATGATGTCATGCTGTGCGGATATGATGTCATGCTGTGCAGATATGATGTCATGCTGCGCAGATATGATGTCATGCTGTGCAGATGTGATGTCATGCTGTGCAAATTTGATGTCATGCTGTGCAGATGTGATGTCATGCTGTGCAGCTATGATGTCATTCTGTTCTGAAACCATAGCAACAAGGAGCAGGCTGTGCAGATGACCAGTTCACCTGCAGCATAAATGTCAGCCTTAGAGATACTTCTAAGTATCCAAAGGACTGCTAATTTTGATTCAACTCATCAATATATTGTGTAATATTAATAAATCTATGAATATTACTGCAGAAATGGATTCCTCATGTAAATTTAGGTAGGGTTACCCACTGAGAGTACCCCTTAATTATTACTCCTTATGGTACTTTGGCTATTCTCAAAGTACCACGGAGGAAGTAAAATAAAACAGTAGAATTTTTCTCTAGTAAATATGCTAATACAAAGTATAAGCATATTCAGGCGCAGAGAAAGAAAATACACAAGGTTTTAGAATAATGCAAACCTTGTCCCCCTTGGCTGAGAAAGTATTTCTACAGGAAATATACTACATACTTATTAGATATTCCCTTATTTTAGGGGGTATCAAATATAGGCAAATCCACACTTATGTAATTGACTGGTTTTAACTGTGGATTTGGTATATTTGATACCCCTATTAGGGCACTACAAACATTTGTAATTTCACCTAAAGAAAAAACTACTGTTTGGGTTAAGCAAAATGTTAACTTTTTTCAACAAAATGGCTCAGTAATAAAAATTGAGCAAAACTGAGCATGCTCAGCAAAATCCCCCAAAGTTGCCATAATGAATAAAAATCATTTCTGCTCAGTTTCTAAAAAAAAAAAAAATTGCTGAGCATGCTCAGTAAAGCTTATTTTTCACTTCTGACCATTTTCTGTAAAATTGGGTATATGTTTTGCCCATCCCAATTTTACATTTTCTTTCTGGGCAGAGTTGCAAATGTTTGTAGTGGGGGGTATCAAATATCCGGTTTTCAAAATCTACAATTGTTAAAACCTGTTGGTTGCTCATCAATCACCATTTTGGATATAATGAAGAAAAGATTTTTGAATAATTGCCTGATTTCTAATTGTGGGTTTGGTATGTTTGATACCCTTATTGTAGAAATAGAATTACCCTTTCTTGTAGAAGTGTGGGTAATTATTTAAGTTATTATATTTCTAGAAGTGGAAACATAGAGCAAATGGTTCATAAACATGCTCATGATGCCATGGGGACATTAGGGGTATCAAATATGACCAAACCAGTCAATAAATCCGTCAATTGGAAATGGACAAATCCACAATTTCTAATTGACTGGTTTCCAAAACGGGGTAGCTAAAAACCCAACAGGTTTGGAATACAAATAACCCAGGTTTATCAACCAAATCAATCAATTCCAAATAAGTCAATTTTATCACACCTCACAAAGCCTAAACAATCACTCATCCTGAAACAAATAACTCCTCCTGAAAGAATCACTACTCTTCAAACATTCACTCCGTCAAAAAAATCACTCATCCAATCATGCGCCAACCACCGTCTCAAAACCAGAAACTAC
Source organism: Puccinia coronata f. sp. avenae (assembly GCA_002873125.1). Taxonomy (NCBI): domain Eukaryota; kingdom Fungi; phylum Basidiomycota; class Pucciniomycetes; order Pucciniales; family Pucciniaceae; genus Puccinia; species Puccinia coronata. Next base: position 78,668 of record PGCI01000363.1, on the reverse strand, counting down.
ATCAAGCGGCCAACTCTGCAGCAATGATAATGCTTTTTGACTTGGAGAACAATGATTCAGAACTTGAAGAATTTTATTCCTATTGCTGGTCCAAACTTCAGAAACAATACCTCAATGCTAGGGGAACCACAACACGATTCCATCCCCGTTATGACTTGTCAATCATGCAAGGACTTTCTGAATCATGCTTCCTCCAACTTTTTTGAATGGCATGGCCATGTTTTCTCAAGCTCCTCCAACTGATTGTATCCCATCCCATCTTCTACAACTCCTCTTGGAATCAACAAAGAGATCCATCAGTTCAGCTTGCAGTTGCCATATGTCATCTAGGATCTAATGGCAACAGAGCTGCTGTCTTCCAACTCAAAAAACTCTTCCACATTGGATATGGAACAATTAATTTATACACCACTCGGGTCACCAAGGTTATTTATCAAATGCGCTCACCCTTGGCATCATGGCCAACTAAAAGAACGACTAGAATCATCTCAGGTCATGCAAGAAGAAGGCTTCCCTGGCTGTGTAGGCTTTGTTGATGGAAAAATATTCCACTCAGTCAAAAGCCTCCTATAGATGGCAATCACTATTTTGATTGTAAGAAGAGGTGCAGTCAGCTTTGTTTATCTCCGTTGCATAGACAGGCGGCTGATGCTTTCATATTTTTCTCAAAAGATACTCCATTTCACTCACTCCAGTTTGCAATGTAAACAAGAAGTTCATATCCCGCAGGCTATCCCGGATCATGCCACGATTGCTATGTGTTCTCAAATATGCAGCTTGCTCAGCAGCCTGGACAGTTCTCAATCAGAACCAATTCCTGCTGGACAACTCTGCTTATCCAAGTAATCAATACACAATACCTGCTTACAAGGGGGCCGACCTACTCATTCCGGAGAATGTTGATTTCAATTACCATCTAGCGCAATCAAGAGTCCGGATTGAACATGCTATTGGAATTCTGAAGGGCTGATTTGCTAGTTGCGTGAGATGAGATCTCAAATCAGAAACCTTCACAAGATGAAGGCAGCCATAAAATGGATCAGTAGCTGTGTTGTTCTACATAACCTACTCGCAGACCTAAAGGACCAGTGGAAAAAGCTCTACAAAGAAGAAGAACCTGAACTAGCACCTCCTGTTGGCCTGGAAAATGAAGACACTAGCCATGATGGATTGTGAGGTGTTTTGCGCCCAATCACCTGTCACTTTGCTTAAACTGTCACTGTTGCTGTGGTTTTTTTTATGCAAGTTCATGTTTTTCAATTTCTGTTTCACTCCCTCCTCCCTTGTACTCTCTCTCTCTGGCTTGACTCCGTTACACATTTTTTCACTCCATCTGGTAAGTTCACTCTCTTGATGCTCTCACCTGCCTTTTTCTATCTTGCTGACACTCTGCTTGCCTCCACCTTTGCCGTGGACCATTGCTCACCCGCCTCCGCCGGCTCTCTTGCTCCCCAGCTCAGCTCCCTCCACCTGCTCCCTACAACCCCTCCAAGGCCTCCTCCCGGCTCCCTCCACCGGCTCGCTTGCTCCCCAGCCACCCACCGCCTTGCTCCCTCCCTGACCCCCCTGCCGCCTCGCTCCCTCCCCAGAGGCCTCCAGCCCCTCCCCAACCCCCTATGCCACCCCTGCAGCCTCACTCCCTCCCCAGCGGCCTCCAGCCCTCCCCAACCCCGCCGCTTGCTCCCTCCCTCCCAACCCCCTGTGCCGCCTCGCTCCCTCCTAGCGGCCTCCTGCGCCCCGCGCCCGCTCGCCTCCCTGCCGCCTCGCTCCTCCCTCAGCGGCCTCCTGTGCCACCCCCGCTTGCTCCCTCCCCAACCCCCTGTGCCGCCTGCCGCCTCACTCCTGCTCTGGCTCCCCAGCTTGCTCACTCCCCAGCAAACTCCACCTCCTTCTACCTCCTCCTGGTGCTTGCTCCCTCCCCGCCTCCTCTTGCTTGCCGCCGCCGCCGCTGGCTCCTGCCCGCCACCTCTTGCTCCTTGCCTGCTCGCTGCCGCCGGCTCCCTCCCTGCCCGCTTGCAGCCCACTGCCGTGCTCCTGCCGCCGCTCGCCCATCACTTGCTGCTGCCATTGCCCGCTGGCTGCCCGCCACTCGCTCATCTGCCAGCTCACTGCACCATCACAGTACACACCCCTCTAGCCCCCTGCCATTGCAACATGAACCCAGCTCTGTTATAACTTTGCACATCCTCAGTTATGTCTTTAAAGCGCACACGTGGATTTCGAGTCCATTGGAGATGGCGACCATCCGGACACGCTACAATCTGCGGCCCCTGAAGCTCCAAAGCTGATCCCCTGGAATCTCTGTTGCAGCATCTAAGGCTAGTCACCATGGAACTAGTATGATTGGTACTGCACACACGTGGCACACCTTTCAGAGAATTCCAGACGGTTGCAGATTAGTGGCAGGGTGGATGGGGGTGGTGGTCTAAGAGTGGAGGAGGGCACAGATTTGAACCGTGAGGCCCTCATCACCTTTAACCAAATACTCCTACTCAGATGAATCCTCCAAACCAGCTCATTCCAAAAAATACCAAGAAACTTCCTCAGCCTCCCCCCCTCCCCCTCTCCAAGTGCCTCCGTCATTCTCAGCCCAATCCTCAAATACCCGCTCTCATTTTGCAGGTTCCCTACAGGCCTGTGTTGTTTGTGATGTCTATTGGCATGCTCTCTCAACCGCAATCCTGAAGCAATTTCAATTCCTCAGAATGACAATTGGTCCAGTAATACCAACCAGCAAGAAGAATCAGCCCAAATGCCTGTCAAGCAGCTGACTAGAAAACAAGAGAAAGCAAAGGTATACAGCGCACAACTTTGGGAGAAAAATTGTCAAGCATCCAACATCAAATACTCTGGCGAGACCCAAATTGGTGCACATGTCTCCAATTCCAACCCCAATGCCAGGATTTGATTCATGCATCACTTTTATTTGCTGGGCTGACCCTCCCACAGGACAGCTATTGCTATTGTCAAATTTCATCCCTTTTCTTTGATGGATCCAGCCCTCAAAGCCCAATACCAATTCCTTAGCCAACATCTGATTGCTCAAACAAGATTCCAAATTCCAAACAAGTCCAACGGCCCTGCTTATTCTGGTGATATGTATAGTCTTGAATGTAGGAAAGGATTTGAGGTAGAAACTAAAGTTGGTATTCAAGGCATTTCTGCTAAAGTTAGACAGGATCAACTTGGATTTGAAGACCTTCAAACTCACGTTCCACAAATTGAAAATTTTATTGGCTATTGCTTTCAATCTGTTTCTCAACCACTATTTGACAAAGTCAAGCTACATCATCAAGTCCTTCAAGCCCCTGGACTAGCACCTCATTTCAAGAGGGATGATAATTCTTTCACTTCTCATCTCTCCTTCACAATAGGCGCCTTTGCAAACACACCTCACATGGATACCGACGCTTCTCCCTTCAGCTTTATCATGTGGATTCCCATCAAGGAGGACACTGGAAATCTTGTTGAGGAAAATCTTCAGGTGAAGGGGGGTCAATTCATCTTTCCAGGGGAATCTTGTGCCATTGACTTCACAGGCTTTGATGGTATAGTTGAATGTGCATGGAAAGCAACTTCTTATTCTCATTTCACTCTTCCCTCCCAAACCTCATCAGACTCACAACACACACAAATGGGTCTATCTGTCCAACTTCCCAAAAAGACTGAAAGGGCCTTCATAAAAATTAGAGATCATGTCTATGAAAATGATCCAGAAACAAGAAACTGGATCATTAGAGATATTGGCGCTCTGTTAGATTCTTCCTGTTAATCTTGTTACTTTCTTTCCCTCTTATAATAAAAGAACATGATGCAAACAAAAATTAATTAAAAAATCTGGCCAAACGTTCAATCTCTTCAGTACTCTTGCCACTTGTCACACACTGTGTCACAAGCTCATATTTCTTCCCCAAATCATCTTTGTCCGCCAAAGTCCCCAACTTGGAAAGCTCAAATGTTTGATCCTTTGCCTTCTCATCCTTCTCCCATTCCAACCTCTTTTCATCCATCTTTAGCTCTTGTTCCCTTTTCTTTTCTTCTAACTTGGATGAGCGCATGAACTTTTTCTCCTCCAATTTGACCGTCTTATTATTGATTGCAAGCTGGCATTGGTACTCATTGATCTCAAAGTCAAGGCTTGCCTGAGCCACCTGAGCCTTCTCTGAAACCATGAAATTTGTGAATCAGTAAAAGGATAATATCACAAGGGATCGCAACTGAAGATACTTACCAGCATCCCTTTTCAAAGCATATTCCTCATAGTGGGCAAACGCATTATTGTTCTTGGAAGCTGGAGTGGAGTGACTCCTGGGGTTGATGTTGTTGGAGTTGGATGCCCTGCATTTGCCCTTATTAGCATTTTGGGGAGTTTGAGCAGGAGAGGCGCGGGTTGCAAGTTTGTTGGCATGGGCTTTCTTCTTCGTATTCTTCTTAGTCTTCTTCTTTGGTGAATTGGTGGGGATGATGACCTCAGATGATAAGTATTGGTTGGATGAGCTGGAGTCTAGGGCCCTTTCTTCCGCTGTGAGTGCATCACAGCGCTGGCGATACCAAGTGTTTTGTTTCCTTTTGCGCTGGGTGGATTGTTGGGGTTTGTTGTTGGGACTAGTTGTTGGCCTTTGTTGGTTTTGTGGGTTGTAATCAAGTAATTCAGGATCTAAAGCAGGATTGTTCTGCTTGGTTTGACTTTCTGGGTCTTTGTCTTCCTAAAAATAGAGTAAGTAAAAGCAAGGTTGGAATCACATCACAATGGAAATCAAAACTGTTAAAACACACCTGGTTGCTCTCTTGTCTATTATCAAAAAAATCAAAACTCTCCACAAATTTATAAATGTTTTCCACCTACGAGATATTGCCCAAACAACTCAGTATATTTGAGACAGAAAGGAGTAAAATGAAATGGATTATCTTACCAATTCACTTGTTTGTTCTTCCCTGACCAATCAAAGCATTGTCTGAGTCTTTGTCCTTGCCGTTGTCAGAGTCGTCAGAGTTGTCAGAGTCATCAGAGTCATCAGAGTCGTCAGAGTCATCAGAGTTGTCAGAGTCTGATGGGTTGGTGGTTTCAACATCCTTCTGAGCATCCACCTTATACAAAGGGTTTACAAAAGCTTTGTTACCCATGAGCTCATGCATCGCTTGATAATGGGGACACAGGCTATCGAGTTTCTGTTCAATTGTTTGGATGCCCGTCTGTTGGTCCTCAGGAGTAAGTCCAAAACCAGTTGCCAGGGATAGAGTGTGAGTTTTCTTATACTTGTCCTTGTAACTGTTGAAGCAATCTTTCATCTGCCTAGAAGTAAGACTGATTTTGGAGAGTGACTGATTTTGCAGGTTGATTGCCATCAGCTCAAATCCATTGATTGTACCCTTGGGCGGTCGTCTGACAAGAGGTGCCTTCCCCGTTCCAAAGCAGGCATCATAATTCTTCTTTATTTTTAGCCAATCAATGATAACAAGGTAGTCTTCCTTCTTCAGATGGCCAGTGGTTTTTTCAGCTGCATTGTTATCCATAGAAACCTTGTCAGCTTTCTTCGTGGGTTTTCTTCCCCTTGTTGGCTTCTTGGGGGCTGCTTTCCTCTTGATTGCTTTTTTGGGAGGCATGATTCTGGGAGAATTTCAACAGGAAAAGTATCAGCTAAGTTCCTACAAGAAGATGATCATATGATAAGCATAACAAACTGGATGGCAAGCACTGAAATTACTGAACTTGAGAAAAATTGGTCAAGGAGTCGGTGAACTAGAGAAAGATTGATTGTGGAGTTGATGAAATGGTATGATTTGTAGAGGCTGATTTGTGAAGTACTATTCTGAGAGGAGTCAAAAGAGTCAGTAGCAAACGCAGGAGTGGGAATAAAATGGCTGTTGCTGGGGAATGAAGTTGGAGGGGTTGAATTGTGGAAGCGTACCCACCGCAGTGTTTGTCAGCTGCGGGAAAAATAAGACTTTTTGCCCAAGATTAATGTGGGTTTAGGTTGATACTTGATAGGTGCTGACGCAATAAATTAATTGTTTTGAAATTTTATCAACTGTTTTGGAAATGGTGGATTTGTCAAGACCAGGCAATTATATAAGTGTGGATTTGGTCATATTTGATACCCCCTATTATAATAACTTCTACAAAGCCATAGAATTGGCCATAGACCTTCATGTAGGAGTTCATGATCATTCTTAGCCTTGTCTGTTTGCCCAGAGGCACCTCATGACCCCTAGAGGGACCTCTAGACCTTAAAAGGAAGGCTTCTGAAGACTAGAGATGGATTCCTCAGCCTATTCACCCACATACTTAGCTATAAACTCAGTATAAGTGAGTATTCTCCTCCTGCTTTTAGAGTAGTGTTTTCCATCCAATTCCTTATCCAATGGAGCTTTTAGCCTGCATTATTCTCCCCAATTACTGCACCTAAATCCTCCTTAAAATCAGTAGCTGAATAACCACCACCTCCGCCTGCAGCCATTCTGCCACGTGCTTTCCTGCTATTCTTACCCATTTGTGGCCACTTTTGCCTCAAATTAACAACAATCTTTGTTGTTCTCCTACCCATCTGTTGTATACCAATTTTTGGCATAACAGGAGTGCAGAACTAATCACCAGGGGAGATTTCATGGCACCCATTGATGGGTGCCATTGCACAGCTCTTTAACCTCTGGTGGTTTGAAGTGTGTTTGCAGGTAGTCACATGTAAACTGCATGTTCAACTGGAATTCAGTTTGAACTCATGGGTAATCTCATAGCATGTGTTGCTTGATATGTAGTGATGTTACACCAGGGGAGAGGAGGGGGCACTCCCCAGGGAGTGCCATAGCTTAAGTTGACCTTGGTTTTGGTCTGAACTGTGTCAGAAGTCATCCCCAATTGTTGGTGAACTATTACTTTCACAGAGGAGAACTGGAGGTGAACTCAAGTAGAAGTCATATGTTACTCATTGTGAAATTATTACCAACTTATGTTGAATTTATTTTGAATGCTAGCTGAACTCAATCATGGTTATGAACTTCAATTTCTCAGTGCATGAATTTTACAAAGTGTAAAGAATTCTTTTAGCTTTGAAATCCATATATCAATTGATTTGAAGGGTTAAATTATTATCAACCCTGGGGAAATAGCCCATAATCAATATTGGTGATTGGTCCATGAATTCTAGCCTGTCTCAATGACCATTTTTTTGTCTTTCATTGGGATGGGAGTTTTGCAGCTCAACTCCCAGGCATTACTGTTGGTAGAGCTCTGAAGTCCCTCTGTTAATGGCTGGTATAGGTTGGTCAATGAGTTGAATCTGTCAAAGCCTGATATCCAATTCAGGCCAAGCCGTGAAAGTTACATCACAATTGGCCATACATGCTGGTCATTGGAAAGGCCCTTGAAAGACTCCATGACTGATGTGTGGTTATGAAGCAGAAAATCACACCTCAATAAACAACACATTTTGTTCTTTGAGACAGGCAATGGATGGCTTGATGACTGATATTTACCAGTCATTTTGCTGTGAAAGCCCAGCGGAATGATTGCTATATACTGGCCCTGGAGACAGAATTTTACCCCTCTCAATGTCTAGTACATATTGGTCATTGAGGTGGGACAACCTGTTTGCGGTTAACCTGTACCCTTTGGCGGGTACCCCTCAGCTTGCTTACAGGTACCAGTCTGCGAGTGCCAGGTACAGGTGCAGTTGTCCAGATTCTAGGCGATAAAGTAGGCAGGTCTCTGCTCCAGGTACCCACCAAATACCCACCCTAGAAACAGGCCTGCTTGCCCAGCTGGGCACGGCTTGCTCACTGAGCAGGCAATGACTGTCTTGGTGAGCAGGCCATGACCTGCTTGGTGAGCAAGTCATTTCCTGCTCACTGAGCAGGTTGTGGCCTGCTCACCAAGCAGGTTGTGGCCTGCTCACCAAGCAGGTCACGACCTACTTGGTGAGGTCGCGGCCTGCTCACTGAGCAGGTCACGGCCTACTGTGAGGCTGCGGCCTGCTCACCAAGCGGGCAACAGCCCAATCGGTTAGCAGGCCGCCCGAGCAGGTCACGACCTGCTGACCAAGTAGGCCATGACCTGCTTGGTGATCAGATTGCGGCCTGCTCACCAAGTAGGCTGTGGACGCCCTACTCGGTGAGTAGTTTGAGGCCTGCTCACCGAGCAAGCCGTGGCCTGCTTGGTGAGCAGATTGCAAGCTGCCCACCAAGTGAGGCGTGACCTGCTCAGTGAGCAAAGCCAACACCTGCTCGCCGAGTAGGCCGTGGCCTGCTTGGTGAGCAAGCCGCGACATGCTTACCGAGTAGAGCGTGACCTGCTTGGTGAGCAGGCCGCGACTACTCAGTGAGCAGGCCGCAGCTGCCTGGTGAGCAGGCCGCGACTACTCAGTGAGCAGGCCGCAGCTGCCTGGTGAGCTGGCCGCGACCTGCTCACCAAGCAGGTCACACCCTACCAGAGTAGGGCATGACCGGCTCAGTGAGCAGGCCGCAACCTTCTCACCGAGTGGGGATTGATCAGCCCAGTGAGCAGGTTGCGGCCTGCTCACCGCCCTAATTGGTGAGCTGATTGCGGTCAGCTCACCAAGCAGTCACGCCCTCCTTGGGTAAGCCGTGACTAGCTTGGTCAGCAGGTCGCGGCTTGCTCACCAATCAGCAGGTCATTGCCTGCTCACCAAGCAGGCAATGACCTGAATATGTAGTTTGTCACCTGCGGGTGCCTGCCGCAGGTACCCAGGTGCCTGGTCCTTCTAACACTGTGGGTGCGGGTACAGGGTGTGATCCCAAGGGGGTTTTTTTTTGAGGAGGTGCCCGCACCCATTGCAAGTACTTGGGTGCAAGTGGCCATTGCTATGAGCAAGGCCAACCAAAAGACATGACATGTGGTCAATAATTAGATGGAACTTTCACAGCTTGTGACCAGCCTGTACCGTGCAGGAGGCGCGAGTCCCAATCTCAATTTGTCCCCCTATTGTACGCGCGTACAAAATGGTGACATTGTCAAAAATGTTCCTCAACAAGAGGCAAAAGAATATGGAATTGTGAATTTTGGAAAAACAAAAATATATTAATCTCTCTACCAAATGGATGGGAATTTAACAGGAAGTCTAGCTGAACTTCAACACCCCCTGAACAGAGGCTTGACTTCACTCACATTTTGGACTCATTGGGGTACATTTTTGTCAAATTTTCCAGTAGAATTCCAGCAAATTTCAGCCTGTGTACGGGCTGATTGTGATGCAGATTTGGATGAAACAGCTAAAAGATGCAATAGTACAATGCAATTAATAACAAAAATTTTTCAAAATCTATTTGCAACAGAATGATCTGTGATCCTTGAAGGCTCCCAATTTATTAGCATGCTCTTTCATACAAATCAGCGGCATCCTTTTACTTTTTTTTTCAAGGAAATATTAAGAGTAGAAATTTTCCTGGTGGTATGGATTAAAATTATTTGAGGGGAAAATAGGCTTATTGGCTTTTCATAATAATCAAAAAGGGTTCATAAAGTGATTACCATTTCAAAATGAGATCTTTCTCTGTAAGCTAAGTTTTATTGCTGATAAATAACATAAATTGAATGAAGAAACATCACAGTCTTATGCAATTTTAATTATACTTTACATGTTAAAATTTGCCAAATATTGGATTGTTGAACACAGGTATGTAATTGATTTTTGTTAAAGGGCCAAGGGAAATCTGGTTTAATCAATGAAAAACTTCATTTTTCTATGCCTTTTCCATCTAGTGGGAGTTGTAAACTTTCTTCCAAGCTGACAGGCCCCTAAAACTGTGTCCATTTCTGTTCCCATTAAGTTTTTGCATTTTTTTTAATTTCATTTTTTTTCCCCTCTTTCACCCTCTTTTGCATATTTTACACTCCATTTTCTACCTCCTTTTATGGGGTTTTTTATGTTTTCTTTGATCAATAATACTTTTTTTTTCATTTTCCCCCTTCCTTTCCCCTATCTTTTCTCTCATTTTTTGTTCTTATCCTTCTACCTTCACCCTTTATCTTTAAGTGAAACACTCTTGATGTTGCAATATTTTGTTGTGTTTACGTTTATGTTTCTGTCTTTCCATTTTGAATTGAACTTCAACTGAATTTTTACAACATGAAGCTATACTAGAGGAACTTGTACCAAAAAATACATTCCAATGATCAAGTTTTCTGAATTATTTATGTAACATTTCAACAAAAATTTAAATAAAAGAAACCAGGAGGGTCTGCAGTCCATTACAGTTCTAAGAGATGTCATAATCAATTTTAATTGAGTTTTTTTTTTACTTATTTCAACGTCTTTATTGAGATGCAATCATTATAAGGATTGTCTTGGATTTTGTAAAAAAAAAAAAAACAATTTGGTTACAGGTTATCCAAGAGATCTTCCCAAGCTGCCCCCACAATCAGTTTTTTCTGAAGTCACAAATTTATTGCAACTCAGGCACGTATGAGCCTAAGAATATCAGTGTTGGAAAAGTACATTTCTTTTATTGTGTCTTTTTGCTTTTTTTTCTTTTCTGGAACACACCTGTTCAGTGGTTTTCACTCAAATGTCACTTGAGTTGAAACTTACCTGTGAGCAGGAGTTGTTGGGTGCCTCTTTGCTCATCCTTCCACACACCCTTCATCTTGCCTCCCAGTTAAGTCTCTCTTTTGTTTCTTTTTTTTATGATCTCTCTGTCTATTCTTCTCTCTTGTTTTCTTTCTTTTCTCTTTAATTTGTCAACATGTGAATACAACCTCATCCTTCCATGCACTTTAGCATCTTAGCTCCCTGTTTCCTGAAATAATCAGAAGATAAATCAATGGACCCTTTCATTACGGCCTGAATATTTGAATATCTTCAATTTACACACAAATAAAGACATGTGATGTGAGAATTTTGTCTTGAAAACTTTTGTTTGGAGGGCTCACAACCAATCTTAAATTTTGGGATTACCTGCAAGTAAACATCATGAAAAGCAAATAGATACAAGTTGAATTTCATCACAATCTTGAATTCAAATTGAGATATTTATTTAATGCTATCAAATTTAAACTTAGGACCAAGAGCTATTTTTCTTAAATTTTGGGATGAAAATGGAAAAATACCATCCTTTCTGAATACCTGTTCTGTATACCACCCCCTTATCAATCCATTGCTATGGATTTTTACTGTTAAAATTGTTTCAATTGAAGAAGGTTTCAGCTCAAGTTATAAATATGTTGTGGATTGCAGATCCATCTGAATTCCAGTAAAATTGCAGATGAGTTCATGATGGCTTCAGATGAGTTCATGATGGCTTCAGAAACACTTGATCAAGTCTCAAGCAAGATATAGGGGAGGTATCCCCCAGAGTTACAGAAAAAAGTTAACCTATGGCACTCCCTGGGGAGTGCCCCCTCCTCTCCCCTGGTGTTATGTTGAGCTCAAGTGGAAAGCTTGAGGCATGAAAGCCTGAACTGATACTAAATAAACCAGGGTTCTGAGAGCATCTTTACCGGTCAGCTAGTTTAGCGCGCGGCTAAAACTTGAGCTAAGCCGCAGCTAACTAGCTGCGGGTGGCTCAACCTCACCAGTTGTGGCTAACTGCCAAGCCAACCTAGCTAGCTCCATCTAAAAATGGTCAACCACACAGGCAAACGACGCCGTCTCCTGGAGGAACTGTTTGAATCGGAATCGGAAGACAAAGAAGACGACTACAATGAAACCAATTCTCTGGAAGAAATTGATAGCGATGAACAGGATTGACCAAAGCCCCCAGTCCAACGCCGCCCAAACAAGGAAAGAAACCATCTTCTCGGTCATGAGAAGCTTCTTCAAGATTATTTCAATGAAGATTGCACCTACAACGATACCAATTTTGCTCGCCAATTCCGCATGAGAAAGGAACTTTTCCTCAAGATTGCAGATGAGGTGGAGAATATTTGCCCTTATTTTATTCAGAAACGAGTCAGTCTCTATTTCTTTATCATTTATTTATACAAAAAACTAGATGATGGATAACTTTCTCTAGGACTGTACAGGTAAATGGGAACTTTTGTGCTTTCAAAAGATCACCTTGGCTCTTTGGCAGCTAGCCTATGGCTGTGCTATGGACGCAACAGACAAGTACTGTCGATTAGGCAAAGCAACTGCGCGCAAAACCCTCAAGGAATTTTGCAACTCCATCAACGCTCTCTAAGGCTCCAAGTACCTTCAAAAACCAGACGCTAGCAATTTGACAAGGATCCTCGATATCAACAGCAGACGTGGTTTTCCAGGCTGCATTGGCAGCCTGGACTGCATGCACTGGGCATGGAAAAACTGCCCGAGTGCAATGTCTGGCCAGTACAAAGGGAAGGAAAAAAGGCCAACTATTGTTTTGGAAGCAGTTGCCAACCAATGACTGTGGATCTGGCACTCTTATTTTGGCACGGCTGGGGCCCTTAACAACATCAATGTTCTGGACCAATCGACTCTTTTTGACAATCAAATTGCAGGGATTGGATGGGATGTTTCTTTTGAAATACGTGGATGTCAATACAATCACGCTTACTACCTTGTTGACAGCATCTACCCAACCTGGTCAACCCTCATCAAAGTGAAGACATTTTCTCAAGACGCCGCTTCCCAGCACTTTGAAAAGCTTCAGGAAGCTTCCCAGAAGGATATTGAGAGAGCCTTTGGCGTTCTACAAAAACGCTGGGCTATCATCTCTACCCCGGCTCGGTTCTGGTCCCCCACAGACATGGTGGCAATCATGCGGACTTGTATCATCCTCCACAATATGATTGTGGAGGATGGTGAGCGCAACTTGACCAATAAGTTTTCTTTACCACCAAGGACCACTCTCATTCGACCAAGAAGCAAGCCTTACTCCCAGCGCAAGAAAGATATACGATTTGTTGAACTCAAATTGGGAGCACAACATTGAAGGCTTACCAACAACTTGATCAATTTTAATTGGGCACAATTAGGGGCCAGGAACAATTAGATACAAATGTTCTCTTTATTTTATTTCTTTTTATCACTGAAATGAAATAAAAACAACTATTTTTTTGAGGTGAAATGGCTAAGTGGAGCAAAAGAGAAAAAAAGCAAGCTAAAAAAAGCCGAGTTGAGAAAATGAGAAAAAAAAACCCACAAGACTTCTCTCAAGGAAAAATGATTTATTATACTAAAGAGAGCGTAGGATCTATTTCTTCCGGTTCTTCTTCATCATACTCATACTCATCATCGGAGTTGTTGAAGTCAGCATTGGCATTGCTTGAAGGGTCTCGTGCGTTGAAGTTATCTTGATTGCTGGGTGGAACCAACAAAGTTGCATTGAATTGTTCTTCGTTGAACCTGTTGTTTGCCGAGGTGGATTGAGTTTGATTGATTGATTCAAGGGCTCTCTTCTTTTATTTTTCTTTCCTTTGCTGCTTTGTGGTTCACTTCAGAAGATGTTGCCCAATTATCTTAACCTACATCAACATCATTTCAGGTTCATATGGAACTGACACATAGGATCATTGGCACCGGGTTGCAGTAAAAACACATGGAGTGGCACTGGCATGCCAGTGCCATAAATTCTCCCCTGGTGGTTGAGAGCAACAGAAGAGAATGGAATTGGAAGAGGAAAAGGGGGAGGCCCCGAAAACCTCACTGCCCGCTGACCGAGCAGTCGGGTACCCCGACCCAAATAGAACAAGCCTCTGAAGTTCTGAACAGTCCACCAGCACACCACTGCCACTCCGACTCAACCACAACCACTTCGAAACAGATTGACCTGCAAACGATGGAAGCACTGTTCTTCAACTCCAACTCTGGTCCGTTCTCCTCTTTTTCTCCCAAAAGGAACCGATACAGCAGTCCAGAGGCTCTAACTGGCTTGGCTGCTCTCTCTCTTTCAGGTTTCTTGGAAGGCGTCATTCGTGGATTCAAGGCCGGCCTACTCTCCCAAACCCAGTACCAGAACTTGACTCAATGTGACACGCTGGACGATTTCAAAATGCAACTCTGTATGAGCCTCTCATCTCAATCTCGGTTTCCCCAGTCGATATGCGCTTCTTTGCATTGATTAATTAAACTAATAATCTATACTCGACCGACCAATTTTTTATTCTTTCCTGCTTTTTAGCCGCTACAGATTACGGGAATTTCCTTTCAAACGAAACTCCCCCCATTTCAACCTCCACGATCTCTGAAAAGGCTACGGCCAAGCTCGTTGCCGAATTCGACTACATCCGTTCAAATGCCGTCGAGCCTTTATCAACCTTCTTAGATTATATGACGTGGGTCACTTCATCACCCATGAATCCTTGACTCCGACCCCATTATTCATTTTCTCTGAATCTGAGTCTGACTTGAATTTACTTCGTTTTCCTGGCCATCGCTACAATCAAGGTATGCATACATGATTGATAACGTGAGTCGTCCATTATAAAATCTGAAAAGGCACATTTCGAATTGATCCTTAGCGTTGATTTCTTTCCACAACAAAACAGGTCATTCTACTGATCACTGGTACTTTGCACGAAAGAGACACTCACGAGTTACTGGAGAGATGTCATCCGCTTGGTGTGTTTGACACCATGCCTGCGCTGTGTGTGGCCACCAACGTCGAGGAGCTGTACAACTCGGTGATGGTTGAAACGCCACTAGGTTAGCTCCCCTGTGCACCGGGTGATTCAAATTTGTAGAAGAACGAGTAATGCTGATATTTGGTATACATCAATTGATTGCAGCGCCCTACTTCCGAGACTGTTTGACGGCGCACGATTTGGACGATCTGAACATTGAAATTATTCGAAATACACTTTACCGAGCCTATCTTGAAGATTTCCATCGGTTCTGCCAAACACTGGGCGAGCCCACATCGAGCGTCATGAATGCCATCTTGGGGTTCGAGGCCGATCGTCGAACGATCAACATTACGATTAATTCTTTCGGGACCAGCTTGTCGAAAGAACAGCGCTTCAAACTGTTTCCTAGACTAGGCAAACTCTACCCGGAGGGGAATTTCCTCCTGGCGCGTGCTGAGGAGGTGGAGGCCGTCAAAGTAGTGACCGAAAACGTGCCTGAATACCGTGCCTTTTTCGAGCCCAAGGCGGGCGCTACTGGCCGCTCTGCAGACGATGTGGTGGGAGACTTGGAAGACCACTTCTTCCAACAAGAAGTACACCTCAACAAACTTGCGTTCTTGCAGCAATTCCAATTTGGTGTCTTTTACGCCTTTTTTAAAGTCTGTCTTTTTTTTTCTCTTGCTTGGAGGTGGTTGGAATCTTGGCACGATACTGAGAAATATTTATTGGGATTATGGTACGCATAATGATAGTTAAAAGAACAAGAAATTAGGAGTATCACATGGATTGCTGAATGTATAGCTCAAAACGCAAGAGGACGAATTCGTGATTATGTCGGTTCTTGTTTTTTTTTTCTCTCGCCATGGTAGATTTTCAAGAACTAATACCACATGCATTGTTTGCACTCACACAGGTCCCCACCTTTTGATTTGTCCATCCATCCCTCCTTTTTCATCACTACTCCCCTCCTTGCTCCTGCCTTGTGGACGCGGAGGTTTGTTGCTGCTTTTTTCTTGATTTATTGTTCATAAAAGAGTAAATCATCCTGCCAGTTTGTAACCATTGTTTTTGGACTGTAATTTTTTTCTTCTAGTATATTCTTTGTTGTTACACTTTTTATTCTATGCTTTTTTTGCCTTACTTTCTCATATAAGCAGGACAGCCCTAGACTTTGAGGTACTGCTGTCATCTACGGGAATGAGGGCAATGCCTCGTCTGGTTTGAACCCAAGATCAGTGAGCAAAGCAAATGTGCTTGATCTTCATAATATGTACGTAGTTCATGTATTTTTGGCATCTTTATCTTTGAACCTCTCTATCTTATCTCTCAAAAGCATATACAAAATGTGAGTTTAAACTCAATGATCATCATAGCTTTACAATCAAACCTGATCTCTAACAACCCAAGCAAGACATATATATATATACAACTATTAGAGAGGAGAGCTATGAGGGAAGGAACTGGAGAGGATCAAAGTTAAATACTTGAGATTGCTCGTCATTCTTGCTGACTTTATGGATAGAATGGGCTTGAGATTCAATCTCAGCTGTCAATAGATTGTCCAATATATCCGGGTTGAACGCCGTCTCGTTCTGAGCTTGTTGGTTGGATGTGTTAGATGGATCAGATTCTTCTTGCGTTGGATCTGGTTCAGTAGTCGGCTCTTCTCGATCGTCCTGCAAAAGAATTCCCACCAATCCCAATCATATCATTAAGACACGCCCCAAGTTGCATCCAGATGATATATCTCCTTCCGGGGGAATGGCACAATGAGTCTAAAATAAAGAGGAAATAACGAACCGACAAATGATCCTCATATACTTTGATTTTGGATCTGGTGGAAGCAGCGGGAGGACGGTCGAGAGTAGTAGCGATGATTGAGGAAGTGGAAGAGCCAGCCAATGGTTTAGGGCGCTTCATGGGCAGTTTCTGGCCCTTCCAGGTTGACGGATTGAGGGTGTTCTGCTTTCGATTAGAATGAACTGTTCCGAGGTTATCCCACCTGGAGACCAACGAAAACGGAGGGTCGACGAGAGAGTCTACTCCTCCCTCTTCCAATCCTTGTGGCTCGTCGAATTGGCTTATCGTTCCATGCCCCTCCAGGTCTTCAAAAATTTTCATCTTCGTCTTTCCCTTTGAATTAATCATCTTTGTGGCTGGTTTCGCGGTCTTTTTCTTAGGCTTCGCTTCTTTCTCCCTTCTGCCCTGGATGGTCGAGTGATTCTTGGATATGGATTGGATTTGGCTCAGTAGCTCCACAAGTTGCTGGTTCAGATCATCCTCTTTCGTCTGAGAGATCCCAAATTTCAGCACCTGTTCAAGCTTGAATCGGTCATCCTCGCTGGATTCCAATCGTTCAATCGGTATAAACAGCTTGAAGTATTCCAAATACAGTAAGCTGAACGTGGTTCCGATCCGATGATGCATCACATAATTCAATACCAATTTCGAAGGAGTATTATTGGGGACAACGGATGACGCTAGCGATTTCTGGTCTGTTTTGATGGCAGTGGTGTTGACTTGGTTGGCATAGAATATCCAGCATTTCAAATATCGTACGTCTTGCTGGTATCGTTCATCTTTCAAGAATCGTCGAGTGGCTTGTTCTAGCAATGGGATCAGTTTGGATTCGCCGCTTGTACCCCCAGCAGGATAAGCTTCAATCGTCCATCGGATGTATCTGTTGTTGGCATTACAAGCAGTCAAAAGCAGTCAATCAAATTTATCATATCTCAAGGTAAATGAAAATCTGTCTTAAATATGATAAACTGGAGAGAGAATCTTACTGGAGGTAGATGTCTAACGGATCTTTCATCAGTTCTTCAGCCAGCAGTTTATCATGCGGGTCCGAGATTGGTTTTGAGTCCAAGGCGTCTTCGAGGAGACGAATGTGGTGCTGAAATTTCAGATGAGACTGTTTTCGCACTTCGATCAGACTGAGAGGATTGCAGGACAGCGAAGCGGATCCAGCTGTCGTCGTGGCTGACGGGTTGAAGAGCGAGACCAGTTGCGCGGCCGAGCGTCCAGATCTGATCGGCTGGATGTTCTCCTTCTGGCTCTCTATCAGCTCGATGTCGATTGGGATGTTCGCGTGGCTGTGGGTCTCCATTGTTCATGCACTTTTCTTCAGTGATCGTGAGTAGTTCTCATTAAGAAACGTCCAGCCAAACGATATGTAGTTGATCTTGAGAATTGGTCGTCGGGGAAAAGAATATAAAAGCTGAAGATGTCTCTTTCTGGTCTCGGCGAGCCGGACTGCGGAGCTCCGATCCGGCTTCCCGGATGGAGAAAAGGCTCGTCCGAAGCTCGAACCTCCGGATCCCATCGTATGTACAGCATTAATCTTCAAACAACCAATCGGATGATTTCCATACACAGAGCACACAACCAGAGCCCTTCAGACAGCACTTCTTCTGCATAGTGATGACTATGTGTTTATGCACAGCTGGACCCAATATTGTGCGGATAGAGATACTTAACTGGCTCGATTCAATTGCCCCTGTTCGGCAACCCGTATTTGCCCTCGATCATGGCCTATCATGGCCGCGGCAATTGGTTGATCGATGGAGAACACCGGTGATAGAGAAGCTGAGAGTGTTTATCAGAGCTTTGCCCAAGATTACGCAGATACATAGCAATCGTGTCTGCTTGGCAACCTATTACACATTTCAACCCGTATGTGCCCTCGACAATCTTGAGGCATGGAGAACACCGGTGGTAGAGAAAGGGAAAAGTTTTTACTCGCGTGTCTTATCCGGCCGAGTACCACCAGCACACCTTGCAGTTCTTTCACAACAGTCTTTACTGCTCTTCTCCAACATGGTCTACTCTTAAGATTAGAACAGGCCTTATCTTGTCCTGGAAATCATCCGAGTGGAAACAAGCTGCTAAAGCTATTTATCGACACCGAGTTTCTTCGGAGAATGACCTGCTTGATGACCCGACACTTTCACATGTGTGGCGGGCGGGTTATGACATGATGCTAAGTCCGTTGTTTTGGCCCTTATCCAAGCTGCTGTACCTAGGGCTTTCTCCCCATAAAAAAATATTCTACATAATCCTATGATTCGTGCCCACTTCCTCCCACTGAAGTGACACCCTCTTGATCTCCTTATTTTACTCGACCGCAAGTAGCTCATCTTGGTCCGCTATTTCAAAAAACTTCTCTCGAACTAATTGGCATCACGTGAAGATATTCTAATTTTTCTTTTTTTTTTCTTTTCTTCCGCTAACTTGACTTCATCATAACTAGTCTACCAACAGTCAACTTCAGCTGTGATGAATCGATGGAAGACTGAGAATTTGGCCCAAGCATTGAAGCCCGCGTCATCCGGTAAGACAACACTGATACTCCAGGTCATATATCGACCCAACTGGAAGGCATCCTGCTTCAAACAGAAAGATTTATCCGCCTTTTTTTGGTTAGATCAAGAGATGGATTTGGACAACCCAGTGACCCCGAATCCGACGGGCCAAACATTTTCAGCTTCGCGACCGAGCTTGGCGCATCGTGAGTGTGAGTGCTGGGTTTTCACTCCACACAGCTTATTTAATATTATTCTGCGGTTGGCTCGGGCGGAGAATAATCTGATGGACGACTATTTGCAGCTCAAGTACAGGGAGTTCGTAGCAGCTTATACACGCGAAGCCCAATCTGCGTGCGAAGCCCGATTCTGAGCCCCTTGCCTTCAAATACCGCCTTGCTGCGTGACCTTGCCAGGCTGGCTACGGTGTTCGACGAGGAAATTGATCAAAAGCAGCCCTCAGCATCGACTCGCGCCTTAGAAGATCGTAAGAACTCGCTTCACTCGTGCACTTTCGGAGATGGAAATCCAGGTTTCCGGAGCTGATATACGACTCTGACAAAGGGAGTATCACCAATCCGCCTGATAGGGTCGCTTCTAACATGATGGAAAGTTCCTCTCACGGTGAACCGACGCAACCAACGGCGGGAACAGCCGGTATCAAGCGTAAAAGCAACGCAAACAACCCCCCAGGTTTGAGGCTTTACCCGGTCTTGATATTTTCAATTGTTCAGAAGTTCCATTAAAAAATCACTGTTGATCGCTTTTTTGGGCTGTCTGCCGCTACCAGTTGACTCCAATCCGAAACATCTGCGACGCACCGCCCCAAACGACAATTCTGGGGAAAGACGAAACTCCGGTCAGCCTCAAAGCAACGGCCACCTTAACTCCACGCCAGTCACTGATAAGTTCTGAAGATTTAAAATGATCATTCAGATATGAATTGTAAAATAACAGATGCCTCGTAACACAAATCCCTAGAAACGTTAAATAAAAACCTTTTCCATACCTGTAACAAATCATATTACTATTCTAAAAAAATGGAAGGATAGGATTGGTCAAATTTAAATTGCCTTTTGAGTGTGTTGGATTCAAAACTTGACTCTACTTGTGAAGGAATCAGGCGCTTGATGAGGAAATGCAAGTGTTCATTTCCACATGCTGAAAATCTTAAAACGGAGTGGGGAAAAAATCCAAAAATCTAAACATTTGCCCAACTTGAACTGTAAGGCCTCTGGGTCAAATTGTTTTTGAGGATTTCAGTTCAATTAAGAAAGGATGAATATGTATGGCGTTTAGAAGCTTCAATCATGTGGGACCAAATATTGGGCTAAGGAGCTGTTGAAAATATTTCCCATAGAGGTAGAAATGAAGGTAGGGCCTCGACTTATGACTCAATTTCACCTGGAGCAAAAAATAGCTGACGGAACTCAAACACAGCAAAGAGTGGCAAAATGTTGGAACAAAACATAAACTACACAGAATAGTAGCATACACAGTGAGAGGTGGGTAAAACTAGTACGTAGACCACTAGAGCTCTTTGATACTGGCAAATAACATCTTGTTGAGTCAAGTAAGACTAACTAGGAGGATGTCAAGTGAATAATCAAAGAAGAAGGGGGGAGGGGTCCGATGTGAAAAATCATTAATAATATGGACACATTGTTTGTGAGAGGGAGAGAATGAATGGAATTCTGACATGATTATATAGCCTTGAGCTTCAATATCATCGCATGTTAGCATACGAGTATGGCGAACTTTTCGGGATGACAAGCACACTGAAAATCATAATTGTTGCACAACAAATGTTAATCGCCAGCCAAACGTCAAGCAGATTGATCCGAGAACGAGGACTTACTGGAGATGATTTGGATCCTTAATTGATCTAGGGAAATAAAGCACGAAGTTCAATACCAGCCGCAAACATCTGCCAAATGCCATATATATCTGACATCGCCATATTCCGATGTAGATGATGGTAGATGACAATAGCACAATCAACGGAATTGGCGCACCGAACACGGTAATTAGTACGATTCCAGACGGTCTCGAATCGAGAGGCTGGAAATTCCTCCTCAATAAGTCTGTCGGTGTGTCTAGCAACCCATCTCATGGCCTGTGTGGCTTCCTCGCGTGTAATGCTCACTCCAGACTTACTTGTCCATTCATGATTCTCCGCGCTCGATTGGCGAAACCGATTGACTGCTGCCGGCGGAAGTCCAGTCCACCCATACATATCATGCTCGTTCAAGTACTCCATTAGAGCAGCCACCCTTTGACCATGAATGTTTTCATATTCACGGTTGGGGTACGGCGGGTCATGATCTAGTCTTTTGAATGCCTCCGGTGTGACCATTGGTAGCTGAAACCAAAGAATCCGGTGCTTCACATCTTGAGACAGGCGCCAGGGGAAATCTTATTATGAAAACATGGAGAAAGATTAAGAGGAAAAACTGGTGTTAGCCTTGTAAGATGCGCGTCTTGAAAGAGTTGAAAACCTACCATTTTCTTTGAACCGCACTAGTTCTGAGTCTCCATAGTGCCTCTCACTCAAATACGGTAGCTGTTGAGGAACGATTCTTCCTGGCCAACCAAGCTTCCCTTTCATATACTGGCCCAAATCCATCCCAATTCTCCTTTTCCAAGCAAGCATGGCGTTCTTATCACAAAGGACAACCAAAAATTGAACGAGAACCGCGTCGAAGCTGAGAAAGGGATGGAAAATTAGAACGGTACTTACTTGAACATGTTCTTCCCTTTGTATAGTGCTTCCCTTGCTGTGAATAAAAGATTAGAAATATTCCAAAATCTTCCAAACATCGTAAGTCAGGGAGGCAAGGGTCTCCTTTACAACTCACCCTTCAACAACATTTTTGACTGTATCCGGATACCAGTTATCCACCATGTTGTTCGGAAGCTCGATCCACTGCGACTCGGCTCTGGCCATTTCTTGTGGGGAGACTTCAAGCGTCCCTATGTTTCCAATGGATGTAAACAGTTAGTTTAGGTCAGGAATCGCAAGCTTAAAGTAGCTAGACCAGCTCATTTTGTATAGAGAATTTTAATCACGCACATGTACCCGGAACCAGAGCAATGGCTGCAAAAATTGCAAGCAGATTCAAAAACATAGGCTTTATAGTAAAATGGTGAATTCAAGGGATGTAGTTGCAATTTGAGAGATGGGTCAATCGCAGGAAAGTGAGAATAATCCTTGTTTCCTGGGCTGTCTGTCTCTCCCAAACAGCTGCTTATAAAGAGTGAGATGTTCTCGCAGGCATTTTTTTCTCCATAGATCAAGGCGGACACAGGCAGTCCGGGACCGAAGTATCTCGTGGACCCCAGACGAGATGTAATTGGATAATGAGTCCCATTTGCACGGGACCAGGGACACCGAGGGAACAATCAATTTGCCGGCAAGGATTGATAAGGACCGGCATCTTCTGGCGTGGATCATGCGCGTCCATGTCCATGCCGAACGTCACGCATGCTCTGTGTAGCAATGATAGAGACCGGAATGGAAGAAATCAGAAACCTCGTGGATTTGTGTTCCGAACTTCCGACCAGCTCGATGGAGCGACTGACTCGTGCCAAGTTCCAACATAGTGTGGAGATTGCACACCGCGCCGGTGCAGCATGAAGCGCAGACACCCACTGTACAACCTGTTTTCGCTAGTTCGTATACCTTCGAAAGATCATCTTGCGGAGGCTGATTCCTACTGTATATTCTTGCACCAGTTATCGGATAAAAACTTGGCAAGTTCGCCAAGCAGTAGTTAGAATTCGTGGTAAATCTCCGGATTCCTGAAACACTATCATGGTGGTCAGGATTCCTTCCGGAAAACTTACAAAAAACCGATAATTTGCACATGATTACAGCTCGTTTCGAGGTGTCCTCTATGATATCCCAAGTATGGCTTGCAAAGGAAAATATTGTTTTTATCAGTTATAACTGATATGGAGTTGTCTGTTGTCATCCATGACATCAGATTAGAGTAATTAAGCAAATTTGATCATGAAACTACCACTTCGTTTCTAAAAAAATTGTTAGTATATGTTTGGAGCTGTTATCTAACTTTTTTTCCTCTTTGCCTCGTTGTTCTCATTCACTAGGGGGGTTCACGATAGCCTTTTTGGCTTCTAAGTTCTCGTCTCGCTTGAGAATTTTTCCGATCGCTTAATTTAAGCCTACAATTGAGTTGGCGAGTAAGCAATTCAACTCGCCAACTATACATTGTAACAAGCTGTTTGCTTGACCGGTCCAATATAGGGAACATCAGAAAGGTATGACCTGACTGATCGCACCCATTTGAGGTGAGGTGTCAATGAATGTGATGAATGTAATCTTAGGACTTCCGGTGACGCTCACAAGAATTTCCGGTGAATCCTTATCGTGAACCCCCCTAATCAAGAAAATCTATCCAATGGAATTCGGGTCTCAAAATTCTTTGTCAAATGTTCCAATGAGAATGCCACTGTCATCCTTGAGTTTTGACATTACTCTCTCTCTCTTCTAAGCAGACAGAGGTGAGGGAGATAGACATTTTGAAGGGCAGAATGCAGGCCTTTCAGATAAGAGATAATAGAATGAGAAGTCAAATTGAAGAGTAACGGATACTAGTACTCGGAAACAAATCGTTTTGCAAGCAAGCATCTGATCGGCAAGAACCTTGCGGGCTCCCGGACTATGTACCAGGCTTTGCTAACTTCGATTGGGGCAGCGCGACCCGGCCCGTGGTATGATGCCCGTCCAAACATCGACTTATCTTCTGTTATCTTGGATTCTGGTGGAGGCAAGCTGCGTTTCTCACGGTTTTTTTTGTGAACCGATTCGGGTCTGTTCCTGTCTTCGTTAAGGTCTAATCAATTCGCCTTGCGGCCTTGCTCTGCAAACGTTCACAAGGAAGTAGTGACAGTCCGGTGAACTTCACTGGCAAACAACCCACTGGATCAGCGGTTGATTCATATGGCACATTGCCATGGCGATGGCAGCAGCACGCGCGGGCATCGTTATGTGAAGATATGATCACTATAATCAAGATTTGCCCACGGGTTAAGCCTCGGCGACTGAATTGGGGGTGACTGCTTGATTGTCCCGGCAACGAGCACCATGGGCTAGCCTGGTGTCTTGCCCGATTCGTCGTGGCTTCTTCTTGCGCAGGTCACCCATTGGTTACGTGGAGCAAACCATCCATCCTCCAAAGTCCTTTTATATGGCGCGTGTATCTGGGAAACCCGCAACCCTTCTCCTTTCATCGGTTACATACATAATTCATTTCATCTTGTAGGCTGCACATCCTTTGGACAAACTACATAATTCTTCTTCTTTTCTACCTTTCCGAGTACATAAATTCATTTTTATTCCGAACCTTTTCCTACTGTCGCCGGTTGACAGGCACCCTTCTTTTTCTTCCTGAAAAGTTTTTTTCTTGCCAGGCGACCCAACAGAGTAGGGTCTTATATTTTGAATTTTCTTCGCAATTGGCCAGCCAGACCCTTGCCTTCGACTCAACTTTTGAATATCATCTGCGCAAGATCAGCGTTCTTGTTGTCAAATCCTAGGAGGTTAGTTTCTTGATAACGCCCAATCTCCGCCAATTTGCTCCCAATCTAAACCCATTTGCCCTACCAGCTTTTGCGTTCGATCCACATCTAAACCAACACCCTACGACAGCATCAAGAAATATGAACTCTGCGCCATTCACAGACAGCGCACCCGCGGACGGTGATTGTATTATCTGGAATGAAGAGAAACCCGCCGTATTTTGGACTTCATCTTCCTGCGAAAAAGGCATGCTCGAGCTTGATGACAAAACGGCGACCCACGGTGGCTATTCCTCACTGGTGTGCTCGATGGAGGAGGACTTACCTCCCAAATACAATTCTCGAGACACAGGCCACCGAAGTATCCTCCGCTCACTGTTAGTATATCATCAAAAATTTGACTTACCTCTGTCTAGATGGTGTCTGCCCCACGATCCTAACTAATCACTTTTCTTAAATTGTTTCCATTATAGGTTTCACCTTATACAGTATATCTTCTTGGATCATCTGTTGCTCAAAGTAGTTGCGGCCTACCTTTTCTTGATCTATTGTACCGGCGCCCCATCTCTTCTTTCCCCCTTGGCATCATCTGATTGGTCATTCACTGAAGATCTGATGAGGTCACATAGCCGTGACTTCCTGGGTGTTAATATCTACGAGCTTTACGAGGACAATGATACTTGGTCCACGAGCAGGCTTGGAAGGGTTGGACCCGACAGGTTAGTGCTGTGAACTCCGTTGGTAGCTTCTCATCCAGGTCGCTGACCTAAACTACAATCCCATCAGTCCCCTCTTAACATACTCGGAGGTGGCATTGGTCGGCGAAGTTGTTTGGGAAGTAGAGCCAGACACCGACCTGGATTCAGATGAAATGGCAATCCTTATTGTCGAAGAACACGCGCCATCGCCTTCAAAAGCACAAAACAAGCTACCCTTACCTTTCCGCAAGCCGTTGAATGGATTCGAGTATTCACGCCAGCTCTATCACCAGGGAGCTAAACACGATGGAACCCAGAAGTCCACCTCTACGTCAACTCAGCCTGCAATCGTTCGTCGCGCACAATGACATGCCACTTTTTCCGGTCTCAGATCGCAATCCTCAGACAAGAATTTTCTGCATACTATGATTTATGTCCTCACTTGTTGTAATATGAACTTCATCTTTTTTCTTCAGGTCACTTACTGGTCTGGCTTGATGGCCCTGGATTTCTTGTCTTTTAACTCACACTTTTCAACACTTTTGCGCGCGTTAATTACCTGTCTAACTTGCTAATGATGCACAGTATGGCAATCATGCTAAATATAACCAGAACAGAGAAACAAATTTTCTTTGATTTGAGAGACGTTCTTGCCATTGATTCAATATCAGTAAGAGGGAACAGAAACATTTGCAGCTGACCTGGGGAAGATGTAGCATTTTGCTCCAATGAATGATTACATTTTCAGGACGTTTGCTAAGGGGAGGGGATGAGTATATTTGCAAAAAGTTTAGAACAAACCAAGAACGGTTTATTGAAAGAGAGATGAAAAAACAAGGTACAGTGAAACCTGTCGAACTGCATACTTGTACATGGGCATAACCTCCCCGACCACATACCTATTTGGTTCCACCAAACGTGAAATTTGGCCCTGTTGTGACCTTTGGAATGGCATAACCCTTTCAACCGCATAGCAAATTCCTTCCACCAAGAGGTATGTAGTTAGGCCGGTTTGACTGTATATGGCTATCAGGCGTGTTTCCTAACCCACTTGGCACATGTCATTTAGGGCGTGCGACAATCTAGAAGAGATATCTGGTGTGGTTGCAAATTGTAACAGTAGAGGATAGCGATTAATTCAGTGTGACAAGAATGCTTCGAAGTAATATTTATCTCACAAGATGCGCAAAAAGGAACTATTGATACAGGCCGTAAAATTGCAAGAAACAACCATACTTCACACGAAATAAGCTGCATCATGGTGTTGATCCGCTCAAAGAGAGCCCACTGATCTCAAGCCAAGATCTTGACAGAATCCCGCAGGAGCAGCCTCTGTCTGGCCTTGCGAAACAGGCTTGAACCATTTGTCAATACCTGATGGCGCGTCATTCCTGGAGCAGATTCTCGTACATGTCAATTCGAACGTTTCAAATATTGTTGTTTAGAGGTTCAATCAAGGTCTGAATGAGTGACTTGCCAGCTAAATGCAGGGCCCCGGTCGGCCAGCAGTGTTTTGATTGTGCCCCAACTGAATCTAACAAGCTGACCATATCCAAAGATACTATTGAAGTTTTCGTCAAGCCACTTTACTGTGTTGGGGTCTGCTCAAGACGTAATATTAAATCAATACCTCGAGTGTTTTTATTGCTGAATACAATACCAGCGAGATGATGATTGGCTTTTCAGTACTCACCAGAAGGGTAGCCAGATCCCAGCGACCTTGTAGCATCCTCATCCTCTTCGCTGCACTTGCGTTTATGAGAATGGGATGATTCAGGATGGATCCAATTAGAAACAATACTATCTCGGGTGACTTTGGCCACTACACTGGCTGCTCCTACGATTGGGTAGATCGAATCCGCCTTCGAGCAAACAGTAAATTTGATTCCGGGAAACGCTTGCTCAAGCTTCATCTGATGAGTTTTCGGGGGGCCGAGTGTGTCAACGTAGATGTGTTGGAGATTATATTTCTGGTCGAGAGCATACTGGATGATTTGACAAGTCGCATCGAACGCTTGTGCGTTTCTGATGAGAAAACAAAAGGGCTGTACCTGATCAGTACGCATGCTTACCAAGACGCTATCCATCGACATGCACATACAAATTGTGAGGTGATCTTCGGTTCATGCCTTGACTGATATCGGCTGGTGTCAAGACCTTGACATTCCATTCCACCCGTTCGTTGGGCGGTTGATCGATGGGCGGATGAACAATCATTTCCAACAGCTCCTCTCTTCGTTTGTGGGTCAAGGTCTTTGAATCCGCAAAGCCGAGTTCTACTAGCTTATCGTTTGCGAACGCCTGGGTGCAAAATGCAGCGCCGTATACCATAGGGCCTGGATCACAAGTTAGTGGTAGTGGGGAGGGCCTATGCCAGTCGTTAGAAATCAATCTGTTGGACACTCACCTAGCACAGGT
This sequence comes from Puccinia coronata f. sp. avenae, assembly GCA_002873125.1. Taxonomy (NCBI): domain Eukaryota; kingdom Fungi; phylum Basidiomycota; class Pucciniomycetes; order Pucciniales; family Pucciniaceae; genus Puccinia; species Puccinia coronata. The sequence continues at coordinate 51,207 of PGCI01000363.1, read as the reverse complement.
CCCCTCCCCGCCTCATCGATCCCCATGATCCAATCATCACGTTTCAGCTTGTCCTCCTCATCAGTGACTTGGGCACGGTCAGTTGTGGAATACAGATACGAGGAGAGCAGCGGCTCGGAGACTTTGACGGATGGCGGGGGCGCTGGCGGAGTCTCCGTCACGTCGAGTTCCTTGTTGACCATCCTGAGGAAGTTGTGTGTCCAGCCGTCCACGCAGCATCGCTTTCAGGAGCGCGTCGCCACCTCGCGCAGCATTTGACTCGAGAGAGCACGCTCGCTCCCGCAGCTCAACAATGAAGGCAGCAGCTGCCCTCGGGCCAGAAAGCCCCAGGTACATATTGAGTAATCCGAACGGGTAAGCTTCACAATTATCAATCTAAACAAGCGTTCTCAAGTTACTCATAGTAGTAGCAGCTAAAGAGTGTGTCGGAACAAGAATTTCTACCCCAATGGAATATAAATCCAAGGTCACTTCCAGCATGTTTTACTAGGTTTTGTAGATTTCTGCCCCATGCCCAAATGAAGGCCTTTTCAAGATCAGACAATGAAATTAAGTGTCAGCCCCCAAGACATTACCCAATAAGATGTGATACTTGGGTCTGCAAGTTTGAATAAATGTTAACTTTATATTTTGTATTCTTACACTCATTCTACAACTTGTGTTTAGTCTAATGGTTAAGAACCAGTCTCACCCAAAATCTGGAGCAAGAGACCTTGGGTTCAAGCCTTACCGGAGTTATAAATGTAAGATACCCTTTTCTGTCTATTTTTATAACCTCATATTTAATTATGGCAAATCTTTGGAAAATCCATTTTCAGAAGTATGTTTTATGGATTAAGAAGCTTTTATTTTGATAGTTTTTTATTGGAAAATCCTGGAAGTTCCAAGATTTACTAGTATAACTTTACTGTTCTATTACATACTTGATATTCTATAAAGAACAATAAAGTTATACAATAATCATAGAGTTTTTCAGCTTCATTATGAAAACCTCCACTTTTAGGCGCCCTCATGTGCTGAATAAACTTGAGGAAGATAGTTTGTGATTTACTAAACTCTTTTTAGAGTTAAATCACTCTCTATATTCACATTTTCTCTGTATTTGCCTTATACCCTAGTATTAAGATACTTGTGATAATGTTTTGGGGCTTTGACCACGAAATGCTCCCTCTTAACTTGGTGAGCCTGGTGCAAAACACCCCCATTTCAAGTCTGTAGTGAAATACTTAGAATAAATTCTATGTTTATTTCACACTTATGGCCCAATTTGGCCATAATAAATTAAAATGGCATCATCTTTCACAAATATGATGTCATAACTTATTTTCTCACGCCCAAAGAGATATTTCTGGCGTAAGGAAATGCCACTTAGTGCCTGGTACCTCTATTCCCACTACTTGTACACTTGTAGTAGGAAAAAGGTATTTAAGGAGGTGTTTCTCATTCATTTTGAGGAACACCTTCCCCCAGCTTTTAACATACATAGATAAATCATTATAAGATAAAAAAGGCGTCCACCTTCTCTAGTAAGTATTAGAGGACTGGCCTTATTTCTTTCTCATATCTATAAATTACTTAAAAACTCCCCCCTAGCCAAAATAACACTTTTTAAGTATTATTTGGTTGGAAGAACTGTGTTTAAATCTAGTTGGCCCTTCTTATTGCTTAGTTTAAGCATCATAAGAGGTTTTGGCAGCAGGGTAGTAACCTGTTTATTCATATTTTGAATAACAAGTACCTGTGCTGTTTTAGAATTGTCTTTTAATATTATATTTATAATATTTAAAAGATCCACTTTTCTTCATTATTCCTATCTGTACACGCCACTTTCGTGGAATAGAGTACAGATAGTTGACATTTGGTGTCCCAACAGTGGCCTTAATTTTTTTTTAAGAATTAAGGACCTTTTTTCCGCTTTGTGTTGTGAAAAATAGTAAAATCCAGATTTTACTCATTTTTCCCAGCCAAAATCTTTCCATATTATCTTCTATCCTTATTCTCCTGATTAAGGCGCAGAATCTGATAACCTTGGTTCTTTTTATTTCGCAAAATTGGGCTTGTTATAGCCCAAAACAGATTTCCTACTCCTGCAAATTCGATTTTTTCGAATTTTCAAGTCTCCGCTTCACAAATCCATAACTTCCGATCCATCCGTCGAAAGTTAGTAATTTTTTTATCAATCTCTTCGCTTAGATCTCGTTAACACGAGAAAAATTGAGTGGTCATCAGTGTCCGAGACGTTTGTCCCGCGTGGTCGTACTTCGTCCAACCGTCGAGCTCGCTCCTCCACTGTCCAAGACAGAGTCACCAACGCCGAGGATACTCCTATCCCCGACGCTGAACCTCTCGCCAACCAAGAGGTCCCTGAACCTGCTATAACGGAGCGTAATCCGTTGATTAATAGTTCTGTGTGGACCCGTGTCTCCACCCGTTAGTGTCTTTCCATTTGTTTTATTCTGATTATTTTTTTGACTCACTTGTTTCTTCAATTTTTTTAAAAAAAAAATGGCTGATAAAAGAAACACCGGAACAAATTGCGGAAAAAAACAAGAGTTCGTTCCCTTTTCATCGCGAGTAAGTAACCGTTTAGCTGGCAAGTTCGCTGAAATGCCTCCTCTCGCTCCTAGTACACGAAAACTTGTCCGGACCGCTAAGGTTAATCCTCGAGCAGCACCAAGCCAACTTTCGCGGCTACCAGGACACCTCGCTGGAGGACCAGGAGATGAAGGATCTATTCTTCACTCAAGCCCTGGCCACGCACAGGAGCCTAGTGAAGAAGTTAGGTCAGCGCAAGACCTTACTTCTGACCGAGGGCTGGGATCCCGTCGCCATAAGGAGGGCCCAGCGTCAGACCCAGGCGCAAGAAGCCTCTACCAATCAGCCGGATCTCACGCCGGCTCCCTCGATCATCGAGATTTCGAACCCGGACCCGAAACCAGCTCCAAGCCTGGAGCAAGTACCGTTCCAGCAGCCAGAGTCCTCCCACCAGAGCTGGTCGGGCGCGGCCAGACCCAACACTCAACGCCGCTTGAACAGACGAGCGTATTGCAACTCGATCTACGGCGAAATGTTCCGCATGGCGAGACAACTCCAGGGTACTTACCAGTACATAGACCAGTCTCGCCACGACCAACGTGTGTTTCAGGCGACCCAAAACGCCCCGGCGCAGTCGCCTCCTCCAAATTGAATGATTCCTCTGATCAGTTAACTATTTTAGTTACTCGAAAATTTCTGTTATCTACTCTCTCTGATATGTTTAATGAAATAGAGTCTGTTATTGATAAAAATACTATAAAAACTGAAGAAAAAATTTCCTCTCAATCTGAATTAATTAATCGTGTTGTTTCCAATCAGAATAATGTCATAGATATGTGTGGTGATATAGCATCAGAAATTCAAAGTCATTTTATTCAACATATAGAACCTTTGAGTGATCACCTTCAAAATGTGACAAATAAGCTTGAATCTGAATTGGAGACTATTAAAGACAAAGGTAAAGAAGTCAAGAGCATTGAAGGAAAATTAAATTCCCTTGTTAATGAACTTAAAGACATTAAAGCTAATCAAGATGTTTTGAAAAATAAACTTGATCACTTTACCTCTGTCTCTTGTCCATGTATTAACAAAAGAATTGATTCCAATAATAATGATACTCCTGTGGTACACCCTAGTGATTCTCATAAAAATCCTTTTGTTAATGCTCCTTCTATTGATAATTCTTCATTTCAAAAGACTTCAAATGCTCCCAATATAGATTCTAAGATTCCTGTTAACAATCAATTTAAATTTAATAACACTCCTGCTTTTGATTTAAATGAAGTTGACAAAGAAGTTAGAAAGCAAATGATGGCAGCTATTCCTAAAACTTCTGATTGGCCTACTTTCTCTGGTGAAGGAGAGTATGACCATACTGAGTTTATAGAATGGATTGACACTTTGAAATCTGATATGGATTTACATGATAGAATTATCATCTCCAGATTGAATCTTTTATTCAAAAGCTCTGCTAGTGAATGGTATAAAGGTGTCAAAAACCAGTTTGGCCTCCAAACTTGGGATTGGTGGAAGCATCAAATTGAAACTAAATTTGGCAATGCTACTTGGAGGAGAAGAGTGCAAAAAGCCTTTTATAATTCTAGATTTGATGCCAATAATTCTTATGTTTCTGCTTGGGTCACAAAGCAATACAGAAGAATTAAGTCCATTGAGCCTTACCTGAATACTGAACAGATCAACATCAAGCTTCTTGATTTGTGTGATGGTGAAGTTTCTTATGCAGTTAAGTGTGCTTTAGATACTACTCATGCTGATATTAGTACTTTCATCAATGTACTTCAAGAAATAGTTGATCAGACTAATTTGGGTAAAAGATCTAAATATCAAAATAAGCCTCTGGTTTCTTCTTCTGCTGTTTTGACTGAAAAACCTAAGAATTACTCTGATATTAAATGTAATAACTGTGGATTTAAAGGACATCTAGCTAAAGACTGCAGAAGAAAGAAAGTTGTGAACACTATAGCTGAGGATAAGTCTACTGAAGAATCAGAAGATCCAGAAATGGAAGAAGAATCTGTTTTAGATGAAGATGACTCAGACAATGTTGTTGGCAATGTCTTTCACATTGAAGAAAGTAAAGGTAAAAGTAGTGTTATGAAAATGAAATGGAATGACATTACAGTTAACACTTTACTTGATTCAGGAGCTTACATTTCCTGTGTTGGAACTAGATATTTGTCCCAGATAGACAAAGAATATAAGTCAAAATTAACTGAGCCTGACAATAAGACTTACAAGAGTTGCAACCAGAAGTTACATTACATAGGTAAAATTAGTTATGAGCTCACCCTTGGTTCAATAAAAATGAATATGGTTTTTTATGGTTATGGAAGATATTAAAGCCCAATATTTTATTATTGGTAACAATTACCTTCATGCCTATAAAATCAATTTGATTAATGATGACATTAGCTATGTTACTATTGGGAAAAATGATATGAAATATCACTTTGAAAGAGAAAAAACAACTTTTGTCAGCAATATTCAAGTATTCAGAAATCAAATCAAAGAGGAAGCTCAAGTTTATAATAAGCTCACAACTGATCAAATTGAACAGTTGTATAATACTCTTATTATGAACAAAGCAGCCTTTAGTTCCCCAGGTGAAGACTTTGGAGCTATTAAAGCCCATGAGGTCAACATTGAACTAACCATTCAGAACCTTTTCCTCCTATCTAAGAAGATCACCTATCCTGCTAGTCCTAGAAGCAGAGAAGCTATCAAAGAACATATAGATGCTTTACTTAAGTTGAAGTGATTAGAAAGTTTCACCTGGAGAAGAAGTTGATATCACCACTCCAGTTATAATAGCCTGCATAATAATAAATCTAGACTTTGTGGAGATTTAGAGCTTTGAACAGTGTAACTGTCCCTGACAGATATCCCATGCCCAAAATTAGTGAATCCCTGACTAATTTAGCCAAAGCTAAATATATCTCTACAATGGATGTTCTTAAAGGTTTCCATCAAAATATTGTGAGCAAAGATAGTAGGAAATACTTAAGAATTATCTGCTACTTAGGTATTTATGAGTACCTCAGGATGCCCTTTGGAATTAAGAATGCCCCTTCTCATTTCCAGAGGATGATGACATTGAATTCTATAATGAACTTAGGGAAGGATGGTTGATCATCTACATAGATGATATAATTCTCTTTTCTCAAGATTGGGATGAACATCTCATAAGATTAGACCTTGTCTTGAAAAGAGCAATTCAAATGAACATGAAAATATCTTTACCTAAGTGTCATTTTGGTTTTAATGAACTTAAAGCCCTAGGACATGTAGTTTCTGGTCTTACTTTGGAATAGATCAAAACAGAGTAGCTGCTGTTCTTTTGAACCAGTACCTACTAATGTTAAGGAGCTCCAAAGCTTTCTAGGTTTTATGAGTTATTATAGACAACATTTGAAAAATTATGCTGCAATATCTTCTTGTCTAACAAAACTTGTGAGTCCTAGTGTAGTTTTTGAAATGACTAAGGAAAGGATTGATGCTTATAACAACTTGAAGGAAATGCTCACTACAGCTCCTGTGTTATTTCATCCTGACCCTACCCAACCATACAAGCTTTATGTGGATGCTAGTATGGAAGGTTTAGGTGCAGCCCTTCATCAAGTACAAATCAAAGATGACTTACCAGTTGAAGGACCTGTTGTCTTTATTTCTAGACAATTAAAAGATTCTGAAAGAAGATATGGTGCCTCTCAACTTGAATGTCTTTGTTTAGTATGGGCTTTGGAAAAACTATATTATTACTTAGATGGCTGTTTCTTTGAAGTAATTACTGATTGTACTGCATTAAAAAGCTTGATCAATTTAAAGTCTCCTAACAGACATATGTTGAGATGGCAAATCTCCATTCAAGAATGGAGGAGTAGTATGACTATTACTCACAGAGAAGGTCTTATCATAAAAATGCTGATGCTCTGAGTAGATGGTCCTTACCAAATACTCCAGATAATCCAGCTTATGATGAAGAGAACCTTGAAAGAGACTTACCTGTTATGGGTATTACTGTTAGTAGTTTGAAAGATGAGTTTTTTGATAGCATCATTTCAAGTTATTCTAAAAATAAAAACACTACTATCATAATGGAAGCCCTCAAATCTGACTTCAAAGACCTTGGTCTTCTTAATGGTCTGGAAACTTCTTGGAAAAAGAAGTTTGATGAAGGAAGATTTGTTTTGTTAGATGGTCTTCTTTATTACAAAAGCAACAATGCATGTGGTCTTGTCATAGTTGATAAGACTCACATCAATGATATTATGTTTGAATGTCATGATAACATGTTCTCTGGGCACATTTCAGCTGATAGGACTCTTGAAAGAGTTAAAGCTGTTGCATGGTGGTCAGACTGGAGAAAGGATGTTATTAATTATTGTTCTTCTTGTGACAGGTGTCAAAAGGCTAATAAAGCTACTGGGAAAAGACATGGGATGTTACAGGAAATCAATGAGCCAAAATCCAGATGGGAAGTTATCAATATGGATTTTGTTACTGGTCTTCCTCCTGGTGGCAAAGAAAATTATAATTGTGTACTAGTTGTAGTTGACAGGTTTTCTAAAAGAGCAAGATTTATACCTTGCTTTAAAGAAAATAATGCTATGGATATTGCTTTGTTATTTTGGAATCATATCATAGCAGATGTTGGTTGCCCCTCAGTCATCATTAGTGACAGAGATCCAAAATTTACCTCTGAATTTTGGGAAAACTTGTTTAATCTCATGGGCACCAAGCTAGCTTTTTCTACAGCCTATCATCCACAAACAGATGGTTTAGCTGAAAGAATGATCCAAACTCTGGAAGATATGATCAGAAGATACTGTGCTTTTGGACTTAGCTATAAAGACCAAGATGGTTTCACCCATGATTGGATATCTTTATTGCCAGCCCTGGAATATGCTTACAATTCCAGCAAGCATTCAGTGACAGGTAAAACCCCTTTTGAATTGGAAAGAGGTTGGATTCCTATGATGCCTGTCACTGCAATACTTAGTAAAACTGTTCACATCCACCCTACTTCTGAATCTTTCTTTGAGATGATGAATAAAGCTGAAAAACATGCTCAAGATTGTCTGAAACAGGCTGTTGATTATAACAAAAGTAGGTGGGATAAAACCCATAAAGAAGCTGATATTAAAGTTGGTGATCAAGTTTTAATCTCTACTGTTAATTTTGCTAACATGGATGGTCCTAAGAAACTCAGAGACTCTTTTATTGGTCCTTTTATTGTTAAAGCCTTCCATGGTCCCAATGCAGTAGAAGTTATATTAACTGAACCATATCAAAGGAAACATCCAACTTTCCCTATCAGTTTAATTAAAAAATATATTACCTCTAATGAACCTGATAATGTTGTTTCCACTAGAACCAAATTTGTTCCTCCTCCTATGGTAAATGATAGCAAAGATCTTATTCCTCAGAAGATTCTTAATGAAAGAAGAATCATGAGAAATAACCAAAGTGTTAAACAGTATCTAGTCAGATTCAAAAACAAACTAGCTGATAGTGACAAATGGCTAGAAGCTAAAGAAATAGGCAATGATACCTTGCTCAGGAACTTTAGAGTAGAAAAAAGACATTAGCCTTTTTTCTCTTTTTTTAGTGTGGGTGAGTGTCAGCCCCCAAGACATTACCCAATAAGATGTGATACTTGGGTCTGCAAGTTTGAATAAATGTTAACTTTATATTTTGTATTCTTACACTCATTCTACAACTTGTCTTTAGTCTAATGGTTAAGAACCAGTCTCACCCAAAATCTGGAGCAAGAGACCTTGGGTTCAAGCCTTACCATAGTTATAAATGTAAGACACCCTTTTCTGTCTAATTTTATGACCTCATATTTAATTATGGCAAATCTTTGGAAAATCCATTTTCAGAAATATGTTTTATGGATTAAGAAGCTTTTATTTTGATAGTTTTTTATTGGAAAATCCTGGAAGTTCCAAGATTTACTAGTATAACTTTACTGTTCTATTACATACTTGATATTCTATAAAGAACAATAAAGTTATACAATAATCATAGAGTTTTTCAGCTTCATTATGAAAACCTCCACTTTTAGGCGCCCTCATGTGCTGAATAAACTTGAGGAAGATAGTTTGTGATTTACTAAACTCTTTTTAGAGTTAAATCACTCTCTATATTCACATTTTCTCTGTATTTGCCTTATACCCTAGTATTAAGATACTTGTGATAATGTTTTGGGGCTTTGACCACGAAATGCTCCCTCTTAACTTGGTGAGCCTGGTGCAAAACACCCCCATTTCAAGTCTGTAGTGAAATACTTAGAATAAATTCTATGTTTATTTCACACTTATGGCCCAATTTGGCCATAATAAATTAAAATGGCATCATCTTTCACAAATATGATGTCATAACTTATTTTCTCACGCCCAAAGAGATATTTCTGGCGTAAGGAAATGCCACTTAGTGCCTGGTACCTCTATTCCCACTACTTGTACACTTGTAGTAGGAAAAAGGTATTTAAGGAGGTGTTTCTCATTCATTTTGAGGAACACCTTCCCCCAGCTTTTAACATACATAGATAAATCATTATAAGATAAAAAAGGCGTCCACCTTCTCTAGTAAGTATTAGAGGACTGGCCTTATTTCTTTCTCATATCTATAAATTACTTAAAAACTCCCCCCTAGCCAAAATAACACTTTTTAAGTATTATTTGGTTGGAAGAACTGTGTTTAAATCTAGTTGGCCCTTCTTATTGCTTAGTTTAAGCATCATAAGAGGTTTTGGCAGCAGGGTAGTAACCTGTTTATTCATATTTTGAATAACAAGTACCTGTGCTGTTTTAGAATTGTCTTTTAATATTATATTTATAATATTTAAAAGATCCACTTTTCTTCATTATTCCTATCTGTACACGCCACTTTCGTGGAATAGAGTACAGATAGTTGACATTAAGTAGCTTTGATGACTTCTCATCGCCATTTACAGGGCTACAGATGCCATTCTAAATTTTAAATTTGGGCATTTTTTTTCAAAAAAGGTATTCTGGACTTGATAATCATTGTTGAGATGTTTTAAGAGGTGTTGAGTTTTTGGTCAAAAATCTAGAATAACTGCTCTGAATTTAGAATTTCAAATCCTGCAAACGCTGACAGGAAGTCATCCTTTCTTAGGTTCAGACCAAACAAGGTTAACTATGTTGATGGTACTCCACTCCGCTAGGGGCAGCAAAAATTGGTCTCAGATGATGTGAACCTGGGATAACCTCCAGACCAAAGTGCTACCATATGCCCAAGTTCTTTGCACTTTTTAAAAAAGAATAACCAAAAAACTCTCTCAGAAAGATTGGACAAGTTACACTGCAAACAGGCAAATCATCATTGGGGTGACAGAATCTGTATTGAAAAGCGCTGACTGTCGGCTGTTCCTTTGATGAGACTATCATCTCATCTGGAAACCGTTACCAAACAGAAAAAATATGTGAACACAGTGGGATTCGAACCCACGCCCGAAGACTAGCGAATCTGGTTCAACCTGAAGCTAGCGCCTTAGACCACTCGGCCATATGTCCTGCTTGTGGCAGGCGTCACGGAGTCGGCTCCTCGGCCGGAATCTGCACATGGGATGGAAAGCAAGGAAGCACAAAAGTGTGTATTCCTCAACAGCACAATGAAGAGAGGAGACGAAAGGTAAGGTTACATGCCATAGACGCTAAAATAGATGGGTTGTGATGCTGGTGGGGTTTATGTTTTTATCTATATCTAAACCTCGACGGGTTCTTGAACCAAATGGAGAGGAAGGTTTGATTATGAGACAGAGGAATAGCGTAATCAGGGGGTTTTCTTGAGTCAAGTCAGAAAATCGAATCCGGAATGGCTAATTTTTACTAAAACTTTTCTGGTTAATTTCTTGTCCGAAATGGCGATCTGGTTTAATTGTAGGCTGGCATCGAGGAGAGAGAGTCGGCCAATTTATCTGCAAAAGATGTCTTCCCCTTCCAGCGGTAAGAACCCATCATGGGGAGTGGTGCTCTTCTTTAATTCTAACAAATTTTCACCCCAATCTTGTAAGCCTTCGATCACTTGATCGAGATCCTTGTGCGGGATGAGTTGCCTAACAAGACCAATTCAAAAGAATTCATGTAAGCACTTATTGCTTGACTTGATTTGGTTAATTGCAAAGGCCCAGAGCTCAACAAGACATGCCTTCGTGGAATGACTTGTAAGGCGTGTTTAGCGTCTAGACTGGTATCGAGTGGAATTCCATGGGCGCCTTCCGATAGCGAAATCTTCACCGAATGTTCACTTTTCCCCACTTCGGAAATTCGTTCATAAACTTCAAAACATAGATACGCCTGATGCCAAACGTAAATAAATCCTTCTCTTCAATCACCCTTTTATCAGCATTTGGTTAGCCTTCAAACATAGATTTACCATATAATCCAATTCCATCACGTCCCGGTGAGCTAGTTTCAACTTCGATAACTTGATTAGATTGACCAAGGTGTGCCTTTGGGTAAATTTTTCCAGAACGGTTGCATGAGAAACAAAAAGTGCTTAGATAATACGGGAGTGAGTGAAACATGAAAAGAAATTTACATGTGCGACTCCTTGGTGAAGTAAAATCGAGCCAGGCCACCTTGGCTTTCTTTGGCTGCATTCAGATCACTCAGGATTTTCTGTAAGAGAGGCAAAGATGTCAACAGGGCAATTTCACGCTTCTCGCTTGGATCAATTCCGTATTCCTGTGGAGCAACTGTAAGCCAAAGGAGAAGGGAGATCCAAAAAGATAAGAATAATGGTCAGTCTGAAACTTGAAAAAGGACAACATAAGGATTCTCACTACTAACTGAGATCGAACAACAACTTGGCATTCTTGTAAAGCTTCCTTAAACACTGGAGACTTTCCGTCTCGCACCATCCAGCATCCTCTTCTTTGATAGTTCCATCCACACTTTGTGGGGCTGAGTATTTGTGCGAAGCTTGCCGAGGATGGTGGTGATGAGCAAGTGAGACCGATGAAGTCGGGATAGAGGGGGGCGAGGAGTCACCGCTTCGAATTAAGCTGATTGGGTTAAAATGTTGGTGGGATGAGAATGAAGAGTTCGAAGACATCATAGATGGTGCTGAACCAGGCATAACCAGAGGAGACGACGTTTCACTGCATACCGGGGACGGCCACGTCGAAGGGCTTGAAAAAATTGTTTCTAAGAACGTCCGACTTTCACCAAGTAACGTGTCATCAAGCTCTGAGCTCAAGGCTTGACTACACCATCCCGATTTAGAAGACGGAAACTCACTTGTGTAAGGAGTCGTACTTCAAAGAATCGTATAATTCACACACTCTTGAAGGATCTAGTGCTCCGTCACACCAATCGCTAAATAGCTTATCCCAGCGCTCTTTGAATAAAACCGGACATTCCCCACAGCACCTATTGATTCACGGAATGTATCCAGGAGTGAGAAATACAGAGAAACAGTCAAGAACGCGGCTTCAACTATAGAAATTCCACATTCACCGCTTACCAACGTGACTGAATCTGCTCGACATCCATTCTTTCCCAATTCTTATGCATCACATCACGTAGTTTCTCTAAAATGGCGATGACCTCTTGGACAACCTACTCCGCACAAACCAACAGAATAGAAGCTTGCATTATATACACTAGAACCGCTTCACCGTACTAATGACTCTATTGCGGAAAGACTCACATCAAAAGGTTCTTTGTCGGCGATAGGCCAGTCAACCTCTATCCCCTGATTGTGCCTCAAGAGCACTTTTAACCGTTTCTTGACCCCATCCATCTAAGCCCGAGTTTCCAAGAATCGTAAAAAAAGCAGATGCAGTCAGCCAGTCTTGCCCATCATGGATCAATGAGAACATAGGCGTGACACACGGGCTCCTTAGCAGCATTAGAATCATCCAAAAGATCTTTGCGTGTAACTAGAGGGATCGTCTTGGGCTCAGTCTTACTATGAGCCTTGCAAGCCTCTCGCAAACCGCTGTGAAACAAAATCTGACCAACTCAGTTATTATTTTCACCAGGTTGCACCTGTACCACGGGAATGAACTGAGTCACTTACGCGCTAAATATCTCGGCAGTTGCAACGACTCTTCCTCTAAATTATCAAAATGGTCAAAAGAACTCCTTAGCATAATATCTGAGACCGTATTTGTAAACGGCTAGGCTTACTCAGAAGAAGTAAAGATTGTCACATCGTCCAACATTGTCCTGATTGGAAGATCGTAAAAAACGGTCAGTGAAAAGCGTTTAATGAAGAAAGGAACTTAAAATAATCATCAATCAGGATTCAAAAAGAGAGATGAAGGACTCACTTGCTCATGACTCTCAAGTCCTTCGCGAAATTTTCAGCAATGTCCCTGGATTGATATCGGGCCGCGTGGGTGAATTCGCCGCCCCATTTGACCACAATGGTAATTTTCTCCAAGGAGTCGTCCTCCTTTTTGAAGCTAGGCTTCAATTGAGCTTTGAGGCCCTGCTTGCCCATCTTGGAGGAAAGGATCGACTTGAGTCGTTCTAGCTTGCTTTGATCCGAGTTATCAATCAAGAGAGCTTCGTCAGTTGCAGTGGCAATTAATTGCAAATGTTCACTGGTACGGAGAATGATCTCATCTACATTAGATTAGGTTTCGATTTGTCAGTTCATGTTAGGTGCACGAAGCTCAGATGTAGTTCAACATTCTTATTGAACAAAACATCTGACTTACCCTTCCTCCCCTGCAGAAGTTTGATGAATGGTCGAGAACCAGGCTCATCTGCCACAAAGTTGAATTTGAGTTTATCTGAAACAAAAAAGTGGGTTTTAATTAACGACAACATCACAAATAATGCAACTGATTTTGTTTTGACCGCGAGAAGAACCCTCGGCACTGATCCGCCTTGATTCAAAATTTCAAGAACTTGCTCATTCTCACTCTACGATGGATGACAAGCATCAGGTTTTCAATGTGGACCTAATCCAGGTGACCAGGAAGACCAAGCTCATCTACGGTGCGATATTGGAAGAACAAACGCTAGGTCGAAGATAAATGACATACTTTTAGGAGTTCGATCGGCATGCCGGAACACACATATCATAGCTTTGAGTTTCCATGAAGAAACGGTTGGTTTTCGTTTCAGTTGTTGCCCCGGGATGGGGGATGGAGTGGTCAACGATGGCAATGCTTTCAAACAGAACCTGGCTAATGTGTCGGCACACTTATCACTGCACAATATAGGGGAGAAAAATCGGAAAAAAGGCCAAATCAGTTACTCCATCAAAGTATGGGTGCGAGCTACCGTGTCAAAATAACAAAGGTAGGGAACATCAGGAAGCGCAACTAGTAACTATCGTTTCCCTTGACGAAACTCCAACCATTGACATCAATGACATAGCTCTTCCCCTTGACTCGCAAGATATCAAACCCGCAAACCGTTTGACTAAACGCAGTGCTAATTTTTCGAGCGATCTCTCGTTCCTCGGGCGTCAGCTCAACGACGTATCGAATCTCTTTGCCATCCAGATTTCTCTTGACAATCCCATCGACCACGGGCGACTTTCGCGTCTCCGCATGGACTATATCTGGGCCAAGAGTATAGATCTTGATGTCCTCGTAATTGTCTGTCTTCATGAATTGTTCGTATATGAAAGATCCTTCGGTGCGTGGATCTGATAAATCGGGGTCGAGAATTGAAGACTGATTCGCAATCTGAACGGTCGTGTTGAGAAGGAGTTTTTTTTTTTTTTTGAAGAAATATGGGTAAGTTTAGAGCCAAATTTAGCGTGAGGAACATTTACAAGTATCTTACCTTGCGAAACAATTTCCGGCCTCCCTTCCCACCCCCAAAATAAATGTTGATGTTATGGTCTTCGCCACTGACAGGTTTTTCGACAAAGGGTTTCTCCATTCTAACACCATCAATAAGTAAAGCTGTATCATTCTGAACTTGGAATGATTGGGGTGGCGGACGAGGAGTGTTCAGCTTCAATCCAAACCGACGCTCGATCTCGTTGGCCACTTGTTTATCTACCTTCGGCCCCCCATCTCGGTTGAGCTCACATCGCTTGGGTGTTGGCACATCGATCTTGTCTAGAATTGCTAGCACCAACCTACGATCCCAGAATAGCTAACAAAAAAAAAGGGACACGCGTTTGTTTTGTTGGTATGTGTTTTTTTTTTCAAGCAAGAGTAGTCGTATGCAAAGCAGGATGCACCTTTTGGAGTGGAAGATCATTGATGGGAATCGGGTTTCGCAAGTTGACATATCGTATGGCCTTGTCCATCGGAAAGCCAGTTGAGAAGAAACTGATTAAAAAATCACAAACCGGCCAATTTTCGACATCTGATGCGAGTGTGAGGAGGAAAATCAAGCCCGTCAATGGTCAAGCTAACGGCTGTTTAGTAAATATGCTGATGAATAGGTTGGTTGGTGCAGGGTAAAAGAACGGGAGGAAAAACATTGTGCGTGCATCCATATAGTCCGTACCTTCATCCAAAATGACTTTGTCACCGAAGATGATGCATTCAAATTTATTGGTAGCGACGAGTCTGGATAGGATGTTCCGCATGGGTTTAGATCTTGCCTTGCGATCCATAGCAGCGATGCCTATCTTGATGAGTTGATTGTCATCCTCGATCACTTCCGGTAAAGTCGCGATGAGAAGCGGTGGTTTATATTCCACCTTCTCGTCCGATGAGCTCGACATCATTCAATCTCAATTGTGCGTTGCTTTGGACAAGTCGGCTGAGGTAGGTTAGTTCTTGTGTCTGTACTCTGCGAATCTCTCCAGACGAAGCGAATTCGCAGGAATGCTTGTGTTGATGGCCGAAAGTGGGATTGGGGATTACCTCTTTCGAGTCGACAGCGCAATAAGCTAGAAGCTGCTGGAAGGTTTCTAAGGAGAAGAATGCACCGAATCAGCACTAGAGCGATTTGATTTTTGTTTTAATTTGTTGTTCGATCGCAGCACCCACTATTAAATATGTAGCCTTTTAATTTGACCTCGGATCGAGCTACAGTCATGATCAGCAGTTCTTAGCGTGCCGTTTCCTGTTACCGCTCTGCCGGTTGAGGTGGTATCGATTCCATGGGCATGACGGCCCAAACTGAATCTGATCGCAGGAATTATCAAGAATCATCAACAATGTCTTTCCTCAAGCTTCGACAGCGTCCGGTGGCCTCCGTTGGCATTCCAACATAGCTCCACTCGCGCATCGGGGAGGCAAACACCCGATGCATGCTAGGAGTCGCGATTTATTTGCAAAAGTCGAAGATTTTCTATTTATTTGAACGGATTGTCTTTCTTCAAGGTCCTCACGGGCTTTCGGCAAGTCGATTTTTGTATAGTAGATTTACACCCTACCGTCTTGTGCATGCTTATTGGTCCTCATCTGAGTACATACATACAGGAGTCTTCTTGCCTTTTCAATATCCAGAATCCAAACTATCAGTCTGTCCTTCAATTCCACAAATATGGCCATATCCTTTGACTAAAAACACTGACAGCCATTTTATCGGAGGAATTACATACAGCCATGCTGTCAGTTAGAAACAGTGACACACATCCCTTGAAAAATAGAGACTTCAAAATTGTAATTCATGTCTTCAAACACTTTTCCTAAAGCAGCAGTAACACCTTCTCTTGAAGTCCTATTTGCCACCTGCTTACATTTATGTCAATCCGGGAACTACTACACCCCAATCATCATCACTGCCACTACCACGTCGCCATTCCCACTGACTTGTGTGTGACCAACCACTCCTAGCTTATGTGGCCAAGACCTCTAAATCACGGCATGACTGTCACCTTCCTAGTCCTGGCGCAGGTGAGTGACTGCTTCACTGGAACCAATTGCAATAACCCGCACAGCTTACGTCCTTGATGGAAATTCATGCAAACACAGGGGGTGAAGAATCCTTCAACTGTTTCCCACCACAGAAAGCCACCTCCTAGCTCAACTTGGAGCTGAATTAAACAAGCTCAACTTGGAGCTGAATTAAACAGAGGTTAGCTGGGAAAGGTTTTCTCTGCAGATAGAAGCTGCAAAATTTACTGAACTTCTTTTTGGTAGATCCAGACTTTTTTTCTGTTAAATCCAAAAACAAAATTGGCAACCTGTTTGAGAATGGCTTTGAATTCAATTGAATGCCCCAAAAACAAATTAACACAATGTTGTTCCTTTGAAAATTGCCCAATTCATCAAGGATCCTTGACAAATAATTACCCCATCAATTTCCTCTACAACTAACCTTGGAAAAAATCAAATATATTCAAGCTACACTGTTATCATGATGAGCTAGTTTCAGGGTATCCCATTTAAATTTTGATAAAATCAACAATTTAAGGATTCATTTAATTTTGAGCCAGCCAATAAATTTCCATCCAGTTTCTACCTTTGATTTATATTTCATTTTCATAAATTGGGAAATATACAATTCTGAATTGTTTGAGTATATCTAAGTGTAAAATAGATAAATAAACCCAACCCAGCCTACCATGCTGACATTTCTTGTTTCACTGAAATGCCTTGTTTGGCTTCATCAGGGCATGTTGGCTGTTGGCCACAAAGTGGATACAGCAGGATGGGTTAGGGACTGATGATGAACTGAATGGATTTTCTTGATCAACAATTCTCAATAAAATCATCTTGAGATTTCCCAGGAGCAGAATGTGATTGACTATATTGAATCAAATCAAGTTTTACTTTTGTTATGCCAAACATGATAAGCTAGAAAAGGCTGATTAAAGCAAGCAAACTGCTGGAGTGGGTTCATTGTTTAAAAGAATTTCATTGCAATCTTAGAGAAAAAAGAAGAAAAACAAAATGAGAAAAACAAAATAAGAAAAGAAAATAAGAAAAAAAATAAGAAAAAGAAAAGAAGAAAACTATCTTGATTGACATTTTGTGAAGCAATGAGGGGATTTTGATTCCACAATATCTGCCTCAGTTATAAATAGATTATGTGGTAAGAAGTGTGACAGGAATGTATGATGTAGCAGAAAGGAAAATGAAAAATGAGGGTGAAACAAGAATGGACATCTTGACACATCAGAAATAACATTTGTGTTCAATTCGGTCCATGGCTAAAGTTTCCCTTATGCCATGGGAAAAGGATTAGTTTTAAATGAAAGGTGATAGCATTGATGGTTTCCTTTTTTCATTTTAACTTCGGTAAGTTCAACATGCATATTGATTGTTGTCAAAATGATGTGGAGATTTTGGAAAAATATGGTCAAATCTCCAGGTGCTGCAAAACATACAAGTTTTCAAAAAAGAGACGGGATAAAAATTCAATACAATTTTGAACACTGGATTTTTTGGCCCTCACTATCTCAATAAAAATAATGCAAGAGAAAATCTAAAATAGACATCCTGATAATTACAACATTTGATAATAGTGGAAAGTATCAAAACCATTTGAATGAGTTTTTGATGACAGCTATCATAATTTGGGTTATGATATATATTGAGAAGTAGACTGAGGTTTTCTTTCTATTAAGACCCATATTAGTTTTTTCTTCTCAATTTCATCATTCTTCCTTTATTTCATTTCTAAAACAGATAGAATTATGTCCACTGTAATTCAAATAATCTTGGTTGGTTGAGTATGGAAGTTTATTCTTGTTTCATACACATGAAATCAAAATGGAAGGCAGGAAAAGGGCATCAATTGGATTCTAAGGGTTGAGGGATGAAAGAAAAAGAAATAGGTAGGTGTGAAGACCACAATTTTCCAGGCTTCCAGGGCCTGCTCTACATACCTCTCTAGGTAACTGCTTTGAAATTAAGATAATTTGAGTGTTATGGAATGTGTCTGATGAGGGCCAATTTGACCCAGCGGAACTTATGCCAAAGAAGTGCTTTGATTTAGAGGCTTGTTCAGCAAGGGGCTCCAAGCCCCTCTTTGTTTTACCCGCCCCCCCCCCCCCCCGGCCCTCTACTACTAGTGAAACAATTCAAGGGACCTGTCACAAGTTATCTGCACCGTCAACACACTGCTGAAGTGCCAAACATGTTGTACGTATTTTACAGACGCTTCAAAATAAGAGGGTTCAAGGGTTAGGGGTCGTTTTTTTGGTTGTTCAGCTACATACAGTTGCGGATGGTGCTCTTCCTTGCTATCCTGGCGGCGAAAGATACATAACTTTCTTGGCGGTGATACCAATGGGTCAGCCGGACTCCCGCCACAAGCTTTCCTTGTCGCAGGAGCCTGCTTAACATAACCCTCGCGGACGGAGGGTCCCAGGGACCCCGCGCGGAGCGCTCTCCGTAGGAGAGGCTTATGCACAAAGTCAATCTGCTCGCAGGGACAGGAGGGATTTTCAACCCAAAAAGTCCTTACAGGGTGCTTAAATATTTTTTCATGAAAGACAACATCCTTTCTCAAAAATCTGAGTTGACAGATTCTTTGAGTGAGATGTTACGCTCCCTCTCCCAAATTTTCAGAATGATTATTGTATTTCTCAAAAAGCTTGGACACATTTCTGGAAAATGATTTTTGCTCCAGCTTTTACTGGTCATAGTTATGGGCTATTGGGTAACCTAGTAGATTGACAGGCCAAGATTTCAATGGTTGTAACCATTTCCCGGTCCTCAAAGTATGAAACTGGGCTTTGAGAGGAAAAAAACAAGTCCATGGATGTCCAACATATTTGAGAAATACAATATGTACTCAAAAAAAACTGTGGGAACATAGTGCTTCAAGGGAAAGGGTTGTGTGTTATTTTGAAGATGAATTTGCAAGGATACACATCATCTCAATGGCTGAAGATCCTTGGATGGGCACGATGACAGTTCAGACCACCAAATGTTGCTCTGCCCCCTGCTAAAGCAAGGTGCCTGTGGATCCGTGGTGAATCCATTGCTGGAGTTTTACAAGAAACAGTGGTTTTGTAATTTCTTTAATAAATTGTACACGGAGAATGGTTGTGATTCAGCAGTTAAGACCAACACCAAATGAAAGAGGGGGTTGACATCTATCATTTGGATCATGAGGCGGGTGCAGGCATGAGGTGTGGAAGAAGCCAGAGCGTTAAGAATTTTTCTTCCAGCCAAGGCAAATTCCTGTCCCACCAGGAAAACTGACATCAGTGGCAAGTCCCTCCCTGCTGGAGGGCGGCGTACCCGCCCTCCCGCGGTCGGGACTTGCGTCAAGTAATTAGGAGGAGCCTGGTATGCCTGGCTGGCGCAAAGCGCCCCGCGCCCTGCCAGTCCTCCACCTCCGTTGGCTCGCTTCGCGAGGCGCCCCCGGCCCTCAGGAGCAAGGCGATTTTGTTGAGCTTAGGGGCCTCCCTGAAAGTCCAAACAACATTACAAAAACCCTCCTTTTATGTCAGTTTCAATGCTGTTCACAGCGTATCTTCCCTTTTTGCTTTTCTTTGTCTCTTGGACAATGTGCTTTGTTAGAGGCAACTCCTTTCCCCTGGGTTCCTGTTCTGTCTACCGTCCGGGATTGTGTGATGGCCCCATAATCACGCCCTTATCCGGACGGCCAATACCAGCGGACATACTCCGCCACATCTCTTCCGTCCCCACCATTTTGCCGCTCTCGGCCTCATTTCATTCGCCGCTCTCGGCTCTGCTATAGACTTAACGCCGCTCTTGGCTTCCTCTTGTTCGCCACTCTCGGTAGTCTTTTAATACGCCGCCATTAGTATTTGCCGCTCTCTGCCTCATTTCATTTGGAGCTCTTGGCTCTGCTCTAGACACAACGCCGCTCACGGCTTGCTCTTGTTCACTGCTCTCGGTAGTCTCTAGATACGCTGCCATTGGCCCTGCAGTGTTTGCGCCTCTTGACATCTCTTAGATCTGCCGCTCCCGCCGTCCCTCTTATACTATTTCCTTTCACTGCTGACACATGTTTATTAGGGATTGTTGGGGTCACGAACAGTGCCGCCGTCGCCGTTAGTGCCGAAATCGTTTTCACCACCAACTACTTTCCGAACCCCCAGCCTCAACGTGAGAACCCCTTGGGCAGTTCGGGCGGTGGGATAGGCACCGTTTGTCTGCCTTGTGCTGTGGTACATACGCGGTGCAGCTGCGAGTTCCCTAGTTTTTGGTATTCTTTGAGAGATTAGTTCTCTACATAAAGTTTCCAACATTGAGATCTTATTATTGGCTCTTGAAATTTACCAACACGCTCCGGCGTAATTCATACTATTGGCTGATGAGGTGAACAGAAGTAGACAGTCAAGATAGAAAAAAGCAGACCAGCTGAAAGACAGAAAGTAAAGTAAGAACATAGATGAGAAGGCACTAATAAAATAAACAAACGTAAATCAGAAGAAGAAGGACAAGAGCGAAAAAGCGTTCCCAGAAGCTACCTATTTGAATGTCAACATACAGAGTGACTCTATTAGATGAAATGTACCTGTGTGACGCGTCTATCTTCTATGGGTCATATTGAACAGGTATATTCTATGTTCTGCGTTTTTTACTTCTTGGTCCGGTTGGTCCCGAGTCGTGATTTCTTTTGGTTGAGATAGGGCTTTTTTGGGATGTTTCTTGGGGTCTAGAATTGTCAATTTCAATTTCCATCAGCTCTTCAACCAGTGGCAGAATTAAACAATACTCTTCATTCCATTTCAGTCTGTTATGGATATTTGGGTTTGCTACGTGATTCTTGAGGTCGTTTTTCGGGGAGAACACCATATTGCATTTGATCTCGCTGTCGATTGGCACTTTGCATTGAACTGTTTTATTGATCCATATTTCTCAGTCGTCAGTATTTCCATCACCCCACGAGTGGACAAGTGGGATGAGAAACGGCAACCCGCACTCCCAACTATTCTGCATCTCAAGCAAGAAACACTTACAAGGCTTGTCCTTCGAATGACTAATCCAATGAGCATGGATGTTTTTGGTGTCTGTTAGTGTCCATGTTTTTTCACAGCCCTTGCCATCTTCAATATGGGTGCAACATAACAAATCTCCCTCCTGTATGAATAAACGCTTGCCCGGGGCTAGGACCCTATGATACGTAACTGGTAAAAATAAAGTTATCCTCAATCAATTTAAGATAGCCCAAAGATTTCTAGTTCAGAAATCAGAAAGAAACCTACATCTTACTACCTCCAGTGGACTACTTTCTGGTGGCTCCAACCGAAGGATGCTGGCACTCCCAGAAGCATCAGTTCGAAACCCAAGTGATGACACTGCGGGTTGAGGAGGGCTTATGCGGAGGGGAAGGTAATGCAACGTTTCCCCCTGATGAAAGTTGGATGGATGATAACATTGTTGGGTGTTGCATAATTAAAAAACTCGCAATTAGCTCAAGATTATGTAATCCAACTATGTCGCGCCACCTCGCTCAATCCTTCTCCGCAAGATTCAAAATTTACTTTCAATTCCCAAGTCGTATTTTTATTTTTTCCTTTATCTTCATTGTACATTCCGTCCTCTCAGTCATCACATCAAACCGAATCGTTCTTTATCTCCCGATAATCAAAAGGCACCGGTTTCGTTCAAAGACCAGACCGTCGCATATAATTGATCTCACTAACTTCCGTTCTCAAGACTCAGGAGGAGCTAGATACAGCTTCTGGGCAGGTTGTTACTCATTTCTATTCCTATTTTGTGTTACATTGATCAGAAAACTAACATGTTCATTACAATTGTTGTGTTAGGCTGTATCGTTGTGATAATCCTGTGTTAAAAGAGAACCGATAACTGTGTGATTGTTTCAAGCGCTGTCTTCTACATTTGATCTAAACAATCAGGTACTGTTGTTATTTCTATTTTTATTATCTTCGTGTATGTTGTGTTATTTACATGATTCTTTATTGTATCAGATTTACTTCTATTGAGTTTTGTAATACTGTTTCAATAAAGCATTGATTCTACTATTGTTACATGGTAGCGAGAGTTGTTGCTTGACAGTCAAAACTCAAAGTAAGAATATCTAGATCAAACAAACGAACGAAATGGATCCCACTATCTATCCGGCGATATCCACGAATGGTTCTTCCAATGATGACGACAACAAGACTGAAAAAGTTACGTTAATGAAGCTCCGCCGTGACAACTGGACGGAGTGGAAGAAGTTTTTCAAAAATCTTCTTGTCGGACGAGGTCACGAAGAAATTTTTGATGACGCCTGGTGTTTGGCAAACAAAGACGAGAAAATTTTTCGCAAGAAGTCAGCGTTGGCATTTACTCTTCTGCACTCATGTCTCTCGTCAGATCTCAAACCAGTTGCGGCAGCCGCCGAAACATTTGCTGAGGCAATGACTGCACTCGGAGAGACTTGTGGAGAAAAATCACTCATTAAACTAGGCGACAAACTCTACTCTCTTATCTCCTGCGACTATGTTCCTGGCACTTCGATTGCTACTCACGTAGCTAAATTTCAATCTCTGTATACTTCTTTGAAGTCAGCTCTTGTGGGAAACGACAACATGAGCGTTAACACAGTCATGGCCGGAATATTCTTCCTCAAAAGTTTCCAGAACAATGATTCACTCTCATCTCTTATTCAAAATCTTTACGATATGATTACTTTTACTGTTGAAAAGCTAGCCGCACGTATGAACATCGAGCATAGTCGAACTCAGTCTAGTATCTCTGGCTCACTCAACGCAATTTCCTCTAAACCTGCAATTCGGCCAAACAAAGAAAAGTTTAAAGCACTCCCGAATTCTCAACGATTCAGAAACGTTGTTCCAACTAAGAATCGTCCTAATTTGCAACCACCCACCATTTCCAATAGTGAAATTGCACGGCTGCTGGAGCAGCAAATTCAAATGTTGAAGAAAATGCAGGTTAATGCTGTTGAAGAGTCATCTGACGACGTGGAGGAACAGATTGATACCGATGAAATTGATGCAGTAGATGAGTGTCACCCTGATGACACCGGATTCTTTGTCGACAACGATACAACGTTTCACATTGGGTCCGATAATCTGATGGATACTCGTCTGATTCTCGATACTGGTGCCTCGAAATCCACGGTTTCCGATGCACGGTTGCTTTCCGACATGAAGCCAATCACCAAGAATATGAAAACTTACTCTGGGGCAATTAACATCACTCATGTTGGATCTATGAAGTTCGGCAAGTATGTGATTCATCCAGTCTACTTCGCACCAACCGGAAAATGCAATCTGCTCTCTGTGTCTCAACTAGAGGACCAAGGTTTCCGAGTATATCACAAGAATAAAATGTTTTTGGTGTATATGGGTGCTTCGATTGTCAAACGTTTTCCACGGGTCGGTGATCTTTACGTGGCTACCATCACTAGCTTGCCACCGATTGTGGGCGACACTATTTTCTCAGTCACGGAGAAGGATCATCTCAAAGATTGGCATATCATTCTTGGCCATCCTTCGGACATCTACGTCAATAAATTTTTAGAATTGATGAAGATTAAGAAGTCAGATAAAACTGGTTTGTCCATCAACTGTGAGGTTTGCCGAATGGCAAAGTTAAAGCGGACATCACACTCGAATCCCCTCCCTTCCGCTACTAGCCCATTCAAAATGATACATATGGACGTTTTGCAAGTCACCCCGCTATCTAAGGGAAGTTACAAGTATGTTTTGGTTATGATCGACGATTATTCCCGCTATAATCGAATCTACTTCCTACAGAAGAAATGGGAATGTGAATCGAAAATTATGTCGTTCGTCAATGAATTTCATAGTCATCTTCACGTGACTCCAGCAATCCTTCACACCGATCGTGGAGGTGAGTTTGGTTCTATGTCGTTTAAATCCTTCTTGTCTGAACGTGGTATTTCACTTGAACAAGGCCCGGCTAACTCCCCTCAAACTAATGGTCTAGCCGAGCGGTTCAATCAGTCCCTTCTGGTGAAAATGCGCTGTATGCTAGCGCAATCATCGGTTCCTCTCAACTATTGGGATGAAGCGGCACGATTTTCCTCTTCTCTCATCAACATGTTGCCAACTTCGTCCCTTGATTGGAGATCTCCGAATGCGGTGTTAACTGAATCAAACTCGATGATTAAACAGGTAAGAACTGTTCATAGTCTGATCCCGTTTGGTCTCAAAGTGTATGTTCATGATCAAAATCCCAAATCAAAGATTTCCCCTCCGTCGAAACCCTTACTTTTCCTTGGGTATGAACCTCAATCAGATGCTATGCGGTTTCTGGATCCTTTATCTCGTTGCGTAGTCATTAGTCAAGATTACACTCCGTCTATCCTTTCCTTCCCCTACAACTCCAAAGCTAGCATGATGAAGTTACCATCAACTTTGCCCAAATCATCGCTGCTCACAAAAGAAGAATTTGTGTCGATTGAAATTCCTGTCGAGCCCAAAAATCTCCGTTTATCCACTGCGTCTTCTTTTGTTCCCCTCCGTCTCTCCCCTTCTTCACATTCGCATGTGTCATCTCCGCCAACAAACACTCATAACCAATCATCGTCTCCATCTCAAATCAGGACTGACCTTGATGATTTGCCCTTGCAGCGTCCTCCACCTTTGACTGATTCTCAAAACACACGTGAAGTTTCATCAACTGCATCTAGGCCACTCGCCACAAAGCATTTTCGGTTTGAATGGTTACCAACAGATCATGTTGCGCCCAAGAATATCAGTTCAAAAATAGACCCGTCTCATATTATTGAAGGATCTCGACGTCAACATGCAGATCTGCCAGACATTAGTTATGTCGATCAATCTGAATTCGCCGAAATCAATTTAACTCAGTCCATATCAATTTCGGAAGCAATGAACGATGGTGATCATGTCAATGCCTGGGATGATGCTATGACAGCAGAATTTTGGTCTCTTGACGAGAAGAAAACTGGTATCCTTTCGCCTCCTCCCCCTGGGGATAAAATCATCAGAGGCATGTGGCTGCTAACGCGCAAGCTGAATGAGTTTGGTGAGGTTGTGCAACACAAGGCGCGTTGGGTATGCTTTGGGAATCATCAAGAGCATATGATTCACTACTTTGAGACGTACTCTTCGGTTGCCAGAAACGAGTCGTTGAAAATGATGCTGTCAATGGCGGTAAATTTGGATTTGATTGTGTTTCAATTCGACGTTGAAACAGCTTTCCTCTACGGTAACATCGATGCGTCAATTTACATCTCACAAGTTCTGGGGTTTGAAGATGTTGATCCAAAGAAGAAGGGATGGGTATGGAAGCTGAACAAGTCACTATACGGGACGAAACAAGCACCTAGGATGTGGAAACAACACCTTGTTCAAACCTTGCAGGACATCGGGTTCGTGGCTTCCATTCTGGACGACGCGCTCTTTCATAACTGCGACTACTCAATTCTGCTTCACATGCACGTAGACGACGGGCTTGTCATTGGTAAATCAAGACATGCGGTGATGACCTTTCTAGCGGATTTGAATAAAAGTTACTCGTTGAAAGTGAATGAGTGTCCTAACCAGCACTTGGGGTATATGTTTGACTGGAAGAATGATGGTTTGTTATACATTCATCAGTCCGATTTTGCTCAGAAAATACTAGTTGAATTTCAAATGCAAGATGTGAATCCCGTGAAATCTCCGTCACCATTAAATTTTCATTGAGTCGTTGCATCTGAGTCACCCGCGTTTGAGGCTAAGCCGATGCAGCAAGCTATAGGCATGTTGACTTATCTGGCATTACACACGAGGCCAGATATTGCGTTCACCGTGAATGTATTGGCCCAATTCACCTCTGCGCCGTTACAATGCCATTGGAATCTAGTCAAGCATCTTCTGCAATATTTGCAAGGAACGTCGACGCTAGGAATTCACTTCACCAAAGGATCCGGAATTAATGCATTGTGCGGGTGGGCCGATGCAGACTATGCCTCGTCTCAGGTTAATAAAAAATCAATTACTGGCTACGTTATCACCTTCTTTGGGAATCCTATTTTGTGGACTACAAAAAAGCAGTCGGTGGTCGCGCAGTCAACCACGGAGGCGGAATTCATTGCAATCAACAAGTGTGCTAAACAGCTGCGATGGATGTCTAACCTCATCACGTGTTTGTTGATTACAATTGATGTGCCCATCATTTTTAACGACAATTCCGGGGCTGTTGTCATCAGTAAGGAACCGAAGCTCAACCCTAATACGAAACACATTGAGGTTCGATTTCAATACATCCGACAACTCATAGATGGAAAAGTGATGAAAATTGAACAGGTTTCAACAGTCGAGATGATAGCTGATATTTTGACCAAACCGTTGGGAAAAATAAAGCTAGGAGGAGCATGGAATCAATTACATTTGGTCAATGTGCGTGTTTAGGAGGAGTGTTGCATAATTAAAAAACTCGCAATTAACTCAAGATTATGTAATCCAACTATGTCGCGCCACCTCGCTCAATCCTTCTCCGCAAGATTCGAAATTTACTTTCAATTCCCAAGTCGTATTTTTATTTTTTCCTTTATCTTCATTGTACATTCCGTCCTCTCAGTCATCACATCAAACCGAATCGTTCTTTATCTCCCGATAATCAAAAGGCACTGGTTTCGTTCAAAGACCAGACCGTTGCATATAATTGATCTCACTAACTTCCGTTCTCAAGACTCAGGAGGAGCTAGATACAGCTTCTGGGCAGGTTGTTACTCATTTCTATTCCTATTTTGTGTTACATTGATCAGAAAACTAACATGTTCATTAAAATTGTTGTGTTAGGCTGTATCGTCGTGATAACCCTGTGTTAAAAGAGAACCAATAACTGTGTGATTGTTTCAAGCGCTGTCTTCTACATTTGATCTAAACAATCAGGTACTGTTGTTATTTCTATTTTTATTATCTTCGTGTATGTTGTGTTATTTACATGATTCTTTATTGTATCAGATTTACTTCTATTGAGTTTTGTAATACTGTTTCAATAAAGCATTGATTCTACTATTATTACATTGGGTTCTATAATAATAAGATGAGTTACAAGATAATCAAGATCATTTTTCTCAATCAAAGAAAATTAGAGGAAAAGAGAGCCCAAACGTATATGTTGGAGACAATCCTACGTCTCCTCTCTGCGTCTGGCCGATTCCAAACGTGTTGAAGGTTGAACTATACCGGTTAAACCCCACAGATCCCGCGGGGTTGATTGGCAAGGGAATGGGTTGAGGCGGGCCAATGGGCCATGGCGCGTGATTGCATATGACAGAAGTCCTGTCTAGATGGTTGTTAAGGTCACTGATGAAAGGTGGAGGCCAGCCACTGGTACAAGGCGCGTCTATTAATTGTATGTCCTGCGTGGTATGAGCCCCGGAATTCGTTCTCGGCGGTGAATAATTTGTGGATCTGTCCGCCTCATGGATGGGGGGTAAATAATCGAACATTTGCCTTCTATAATAATAGGATGAGGTACCCGATGGTCAACATTATTTTTTGAATTCAAGAAAATTGGAGGAAGAGAGAGCCCATATGTGTTCATTGATGGCAAGCCTCCTCCTCCCGCCTGCGTCTCTCCCGTTCCACACGTTTCGGGCGTTGAATAACTCAAGTGAACATTCACAGCTCCCGCAGGCATGGTACCTGCTTCATGAAAGGTTCCAAGTGTAAAAGAAAACACATTTTGTTAACCAAGTAGCCTGTAGTCACCAATCATTCCATAGCAATCTTAACCTCCCAGTTCTGGTTGCATGGCGTGTTCACTGATGGCAAGCCTCCTCCTCCCACCTGTGTCTCTCCCGTCTCAAACGTTTCGGGCGTTGAATAACTCAGGTGAAGATTACCAGCTCCCGCAGGCATGGTTTCTGCTTCATGAAAGGTTTCAATCGGGAAAGAATACATATTTTTTCAACCAAGAAAGCTGTAGTCACCAATGATTCCATAAAAATCTTACCCTCCCAGTTCTGGTTCCATCGCTTTAGTTCTGCGCTCATCCTGTGATTTATTCAAATGGATCCAGAACAAAATTCACGTCGTAAGTATGAATGGATAAGCCGAGTCTTTTAGGTTCTATGAAAGGGGGTGTCTGTGAATCAAACAAGGACAGGGGGAAGAATTTTTGAAAGGCCTCTTTGATTCCGATTGAGGTGATTTGATACTTTAGGATTCTTTAGGGTTTGGTGCAGAACTCTGACAATCTTGTGGAATCCAAATCGAAAAGGAAAGACGCGAATAGAGAAGAGAAGGAGGAGGCAAGATCATGTCTAAGATTTGCGGGAGGGGGTCATGTCTGAGATGAGTAGGAAGCGTTCCTAAGATGAAGAAAGTTTAAAACCCTCGGCGATGTAAAGGTATATATAGGCGCAGGAGTTGGGTCATGGAAGTGTGAATGATTTTGGCGGTATAAAGACGTGATAACCCATCACGGAAGAATGAAAGTGCTAGAACTGAGAGGAGAAGCGGAGAATCAAAGCTTTCAGTAGTCACCTGGATAAGATTCGAAAGTCGCTTTGGTGTTGAGACTTGGCTTGCTAGAGTGATGGGACTGGCCGACCAGATTTTATAGAACGGATGGTAATAGCTGGTATTCGATGAAGATGGATGGGTGCGGGTGAAGATGGATGGTTTACGGCGCGAAGGTGGATGGTTGGAATCAATTGTTGTATGCCAAACTGGTTCTGGGTGGGATGAGTATAGTTGTGTGGAGCAGATGCTGACAAGAGCTGATGAGGAATGGCACTATATAAAAATTAATGAAGCAGGTTGAAAGGAATATTTGGATCTCAGCAGCGCCGCTCAAGGCAGCGCTCTCTGAGCGTCCCTGTTCTTTATGTAAATGCTGCCGTTGGTGGCGTGTATGCCAGCTTAGTCTTCATGCTCAGCAGCGCTTACAAATTTTCCGTTCTATGCAAAGGATATCAAGACAGGTTTAGGACTGAGACCATCTGAATATGAATGAGAGTTGAAAGAGATCCAAAATATCTTCTTTACTACTCATAGCAGCGCAAGCTGCCCCTTTCTGGGATCAACATCAATGGTGCCGGCGGTAGTTAGTTTGGCCGCTCAGCTTCAATATTCATTGACGATTGAGATGGGCAGTATTTTGATTACTTTGCAAAATGTATCAGGACGTGATTAGGACTGACACTATCCAAAAATGACGGCATAAGGTTGAAAGGAATTGATGCATCTCAACTTGGCTACTCATGGCAGCACGAGCTGAACGTATCCTTGGCTCTGCCTCGCTGCCGCAAGTAGTAGTTCGTTGAACCCCTCGCCGTGATTGCTCAGTCACGATTGTGCTGTTGATTCTGCGAAGTACTTTGCAAAGTATATCCAGATGGGAATGGGAAAAACACTATCTAAAGATGAATGAAGAAGGGTGAAACGAATTAACACATCTTAGCTCTGCTACTAAGAAGCTGTAGATTCCAAGCTGAATCTTTAAACCTTCCCTGAATCCACCGGCATGCTACCGATGGTAGTTATTCTGACCCCTCAGATTGAATGTTCAGCCATGCCCAAGCTGTTGAGTCTTTTTGAGTAGATCAGAACATACTTCCCACATTTGCGCCTCAACCTGTTTGATGCAGCATGCTACTGCTAAAAATGGGTGTCGGGGGACGCGATATTTTTGATTATTGTACAAAAACCAATCCATTTCAGGAGTGATATTCTACTGTCTTTCTCGAACACTTTGCATTTTGACTAGCATCCACTGTCCTCCTCCCGCGCCGGTCATCTGATCATTTTCTTGGAGCTTTTCCGCTAGCAAGTTGCAATTCTCTCTCAATTCATGCTGCAATCGGGTTTACTAAACAGCAAATCATTGATTTGCCTGAAACTGGAGCATTCGGCCATGGATTTGCAGGATGAGTGTCATGATTTCCATATCTCGAGTGGCCCCCCTTACTCTACTTCGCCGCGGTTCATAAAACATTACTTAAATTCTCAGCCGTAGGACAGTTGAAATCTACTGCCCAGTGGCATCTCTCAGCGGTCGTATCAAGTAATCAGTTGAATCATTCGAATTTTTGGATAAACAATATTGCTACTCGATATTCAAGTTACGCCATCAGGAGCATGGCATCAGAGCTGCAATTCACTCTCTTGCATCTTTCAGGGGCGTGTTTCTCAGTCCCCGGTCATTGCAAGAGTTGTCAAGCGTCCTTCCTGCAGATTTTTTATCTAAGGGCGGTGAGGATTCAAGAGGCAAGAAATGATTTGGATTCGTCGCCGTCGGGCACCAAGAGTGCAATTTCTGTTCAGCTTTATTCGGGCTCTCTTAAAAATGCACAACTGGTTCTTCAGATATAACCGGGCCGGATATCACACAGTGCAGAGCAGTACCAATATGATGTATCCATGTGAACCTTTAGAAAGTCGTTTTCAACTTTTGCTTACAGCGGGTGATCCCAATGAGTTCATTTAATTCTGATCCAGGGAAGCCTCAACTTAACACTATGAACGCAAGCGGCAACATGAGCCGGGCGTTCAAGATGGTGACCGTAAATATGTGCTTCGATAAAGAAGCTGACTCCTGACTCTTAACCCGCACGCATGACCGAGTATTGCCCTTGCGGGGCCTGAGCGCCGTGGCGGCAGAGTGCAAGTTGTATGCTAATGTTGCGATAGATAATGATGTACTTCGTGCAGCTTGGGAGCTGTTGCATAGCGAATATGGTCGCGCAAGGGGATATACATCTTAAGATTACTGGCCTTCAGCCATCTTGACTTGACCTTCGAGCAGCTTGATTCAGATTGTGAGGCGGCAGCTACGCGCGAATTTCAATGTTGCTGAAGGCAGCTCGAGCCTCGAGCTGGCCTGGTTGGTCCGTTCGGTGTTTCGGGAAAATCTCCGAGTCTGCGAGTCTGCCGTACACGTGCCCCGCTCGCGGTGGATGCATTCAACGGGTTCCCGATTTTGCAGGCGTCGGGTGTTCCGGGGGTGCTCACGTCTTGGAGAGAGCACTTTATAATCCAGACTGGTCAAAGTGGACATCATGAAATTTTCATGATGGGTCTGCACAGTATCACCCACGTGGAAGTCACTTTCCTGTGTTTTGTCGCTTGATGCCCTTCGCAACGTGCTTTCGTGCTCGAAAAGTTGGACCTAACTGATCGGAATGTTTCTCGAGGAATAGATGCCTAGGCCAAAAAAGCTATCGCGAATCCTGTTTTAATCTCGCTCACGCCAGTTGAAAGTGTCATGATCATTATTATGAGATGATGTTCGATGAGAAAGTGAAGGAATCGCAGGGATGGGATACGTATAATCTATGCACATGAAACAAGTGGGATTTCGAATTTAAATACGCGGCTTATCTGAAAGTGGTAAACTAACATTTTCTCCTGGTTCGATTTGCTCTATCCCTGAACAGCGCAACTATTTCTGTTCGACCCACCCTTCTCATTACCAGCAAGTCTCCATTTAGTAAATCCTTCTCCCCAGCGCTTGCCATGTCGGATGTGTGCGTAAGTCAAGTTTGATATATCCAGGAAACCTCATGAGATGTTTTTGCCTACTGATTAATTGCTCTGTGGCTTCCTCCATCGATTTGACAGATCCGAGAAGTCATCAAGGGGACAATCCTCACGTTCTCGAAACCGTTTGTAAGGGAGCGCATCATTTAATTCAAAATCCTTCACTGGACTTACTGAGTTGTTTTTTCGTGTTATGATGGCTAGAAACGCATGGGAGTTGCACCCATCGGTGGTCGTTCGACTGCAATCAAGCTGTCCGATTCGTCGGTGTGGTTGTTAGCGTCCACGCCTCTAACGGATGAGACTCGCCAACAGATCGACCAACTCGGTCCCGTCAAGTAAGCTCAGATTCTCTTCATCAGATTCACAAAAAAAAAAAAAGAAGCATCAACAGCGAGAGAGAAGTTTCCGGACAACTGAGTTCTACAAACCAACCAACAGATACATTGCTGTGGCAGACATAGAACACACGGGATTCACGACTCAATACTCCGATGCCTATCCGAATGCCAAAGTGTATGGCCCGGAAGGTTCCGCCAAGAAGCTTGGCATCAACGTGCACGAATGGACTGCGGATAAAAATCACAACCCGATGGAATACGACGATCAAGTACTTAAGAACGAGATCAAAGCAGAATACTTTGACGGGTTCATTAATAGAGTTCGCCTCATCCTTTCCCTCACAACCATCACTCCATTCGTTTAGCTAACTTCAGTCCTCTGCCATGAATTTAGGACATCGCGTTTCTTCACGTGCCTAGCAAAACTCTTATTCAAGCGGATTTGCTCTTCAATTTGCCTGCGAACGAACAGGTGAGAACGGAATGACATTTGGATTCTCAACACTCATCTAACTCACCTCTCCCTTCTGAGACGTCATTGATTTTCTTTTGGGACTTTGACAGTATTCCAAATCAAAGGAATCTGCCACCAATTTTACCAGTTGGTTTGGGATCTTAAAGCCTGACTCCGCCTTGCACCAACGTTTCGTATACAACGTTGCAGCAACCAACAAGAAGTAAGGTTGCAAAATACAATAGTAAGAGCCTGGCGTATGTCACGAGTCCAAAACTAACAAACGGTTGCCCGTTTTTTCTCTTCTTGGGGCTTTGTTTTTGGGCACCGATCAGATCCATGGCGCATTCTGTCCAGAAAGTGGATCAATGGGACTTCGATCGCATCATTCCATGGTTAGTGGTGATTCTATTTACCGTTATTTCGGAGATGTAAATGATTTCATTCTTTTTGTTGGTTACTGGGGTTTCCCATCATTGTACCTAGCCATGGTGATGTGATTGAAACTGGAGGCAAGACTGCGTGGAGACAAGCTTATAAATTATACTTCGGTAAGCCCAGAAATCAGCTTTTAGTTGTCTTATCCATTGCTTAATAATTCTGCTGATAATATTGGCTGTTTCTGGGTTTTTGGTTATTTGTCCAGACGATATTAAAAACGGAAAGTTCCCGGGGGTTGGATCTTCCGGCGCACAGTAAATCCTTCTTACAATTGTCTGTCTCTCAAGAAGATTCACGTTATTGGCCTTCGTGTTGGAGGGTCAATAGATCTGTCTTGCATCATCCTGCTCGTCAAATTTCACATTGATTCACTTTTCCAGCTTTTTGTATTCCTTTCCTACTTAGAAATACTCTTGCCCATATAGGCTACATGGTTTTTTTTCTACCAGTAGTAGATATGTTTATACTAACTGATGCATGTAAACAGATTTAGTTAAATGTTGTACATATCATCCCATCTCCACTCAATTATTGCTCTTTGATTTGCCAATATAGGGTCATGTCATACACAATCCAACATCCCAGATGAAGCCAGCATTCCAGAGGAAGCCAGTATTCCAGAGGAAGCCAGTATTCCAGAGGAAGCCAGTATTCCAGAGGAAGCCAGTATTCCAGAGGAAGCCAGTATTCCAGAGGAAGGCAATATCCCTGGGAAAGCCAATTTCCCAAGGACCAAATTGGCTTCTTCACTATCACATACCCAGAATGGTGAGTAAAAGAAGATGATGTTAATTCAGACCAAAAGAATATTTTTGTTTGCCAGCAAATCCATTTGTTAGTTTGATTATTCAATTTAAATTTCTTATACATTGGGACTGATGGTGATTCCTTCTGGAAGCATTTTTGCATGTATCTTTCACCTCATAAATCCAGAACTTAGAGTGATAGAAATATCATGGAAGGTTTGTCAACATTATGAAGGGTTTGTCTAAAGAAATATTTACATATCACCACAACCAATCAATGGTCACAGGACTGAAAGTGACATCTCAAAGTACAAAAGGGCCCTTGTACTTTGATATTTCACTTGTAAACAAGCGACTATTGATTGCATGTGGTGTATCTACCTGAAAAACCATAATCAGAGAGCCAAAAATCATTACCGTCCTGAGTAATTTGTAAATAGGCTATGATACACTGTAAGGCAAATGCCAAGGGAGAGGGAGGATGTTTAAATCAATATATTTTGCTGCTGCTAGCAATCTTTTTGAGTGCACCGGTCAGTGTTGAGGTCATAATGTAAAATGGTTATCAGTTTCATGCCTGTGAATTCATGGATTTTAACCATAGGTATGTTGCTTTCACTCATCTCCAGAACACAACACAGTTTCATCATTTTTCTTTCTTAATTTCTGTTTAAATCTCAAGAGAATGGGTCCATGAGATACGGACACTTCTTATTCCTCAAAACTGAACTTGCATGCGTTTTTTGTTGTGAAATTCATTTTTTTTTCTGCTTCAATGCTTGGGAAAACCATGGGTGTGTGGAGGACAGATCCACTTTTGTGAGACCGACTGGTATCAGCCCATAAGGTCATCGGCTAGCCCCTTGTCTAGTTAAATCTCAAAATTGGTATATGAAACCCAAATTGCTATGGATCCTCTTCACCAGTATAACCCATAAGCTACCCCCGGAATACCCGAAGCTTTCAACCCTACGAAAGTCGGGAACCCGTGGAGTGTACAACTCCGCGCGGTGAGCGAGGCTGGAGCTCGGAGAGATGTCCGACAAACAAGGCCAACTCGAGCTGCCTTCAGCAACATTGGAATTCGACGCGTAGCTGCCGAATCAATCTCAATCAAGCTGCTCGAAGCTCAACCCAACATGGCTGACGGCCATTAATCCTCAGATGTGTATCCCTTTGCGCGACCATATTCGCTATGCAACAGCTCTCAAGCTGCAATCCAAAGTCATCAATATCTACCGCAACATTCTCATGCGACTTGGACTCTGTCACCACGGTCCACAGGCCCCACAAGGGTGGTGCTCGACCATGCGTGAATCTTATGAGTCAGCTTCTCTATCGAAGCACATATTCAAATAATTGCCATCTAGAACGCCCGGCTCATGTTGTCGCTTGCGTTCATGGTGTTAAGTTGACGCTCCCCCGGGTCACAATTAAATAGATCCATTGGGATCAACCGGTGTAAGCAAAAGTTGAGAATGGTTGATATGTATCTGGCCCAGTTTTATTTGAAAAACCAGTTGGCCATTTTTAAGAGAGCCCAAATGAGGCGGCACAGAAATTGCACTCTTAGTGCCCGACGGCGACTTCACTGTGTGATTGGAATCTGGCCCAGTTTTATTTGAAAAACGAGTTGGCCATCTTTAAGAGCGCCCAAATGGGACGGCACAGAAATTCCACTCTTGGTGCCCGACGGCGACGAACCCAAATCATTTCCTGGCTCTTGAATCCTCACCGCCCTTAAATGAACAATCTGCAGGAGGGACGATTCACAGCTCTTGCGATGACCGGGGTTGAAGACACGCCCGTGAAAGATGCAAAACAGTGGATTGCAGTTCTAATGCCATGCTCCTGATGGCGTGACTCAAACACTACAAACATTTGCAACTCTGCCCAGAAAGAAAATGTAAAATTGGGATGGGCAAAACATATACCCAATTTTACAGAAAATGGTCAGAAGTGAAAAATAAGCTTTACTGAGCATGCTCAGCAATTTTTTTTTTTTTTAGAAACTGAGCAGAAATGATTTTTATTCATTATGGCAACTTTGGGGGATTTTGCTGAGCATGCTCAGTTTTGCTCAATTTTTATTACTGAGCCATTTTGTTGAAAAAAGTTAACATTTTGCTTAACCCAAACAGTAGTTTTTTCTTTAGGTGAAATTACAAATGTTTGTAGTGAAAGCTGTTGAGCTTTAATGGCTATCCAAACATTCAAATGATTCAACTGGTTACTCTATGGAACCACTGAAGAATGCCTACAATGGGCAGATTTCAACTGGGTTACGGTTGAGGACATAAGTCATGTTTTATGGATTGCCGCCAAGTAGAGTAACGGGGAAAACTCAAGATATGGCAATCTTCAAGCCAATCCTACAAATCCATAGCTCCTACAAATCCATGGCTTCCACAAATCCTTGGCGGAAGTCTCCAATTGCAGGCAAAACAACGATTTGTTGTTTTGTAAACTCGATTGTAGCATGAATTGAGGGAGAATTACAACTTGCTAGCGGAAAAGCTCCAATAAAATGATTAGATGACCGCTGCGGGAGAAGAACAGTGGATACTAAATAGTCAAAATGCAAAGTGTTTGAAGAAGACAGTGGAATATCACTCCTAAAATGGATTGGTTTTTATACATTAATCAAAAAAGTCGCGTCACCTGACACCTTAGCAGTAGGATGCTTCTTCGAACGGTTTGAGGCGCAAAGATGGGACATACATTGTGATATACTCAAAAAGACTAAACAGCTTGGGGATGACTAAACATTCAATCTGAGGGGTCAGAATAACTAACACCGGCAGCATTCCGATGGAGTCAGGCAAGGTTTAAAGGTTCAGCTCGGAGTCTATAGCCTCTTAGTAGCAGAGCTAAGATGTGTTAATTCCTCTCAACCTTCTTCATTTTTCGTTGGATAGTGTCTGTCCTATTCACATCTTGGTATACTTTATAAAGTTCTTTGTAAAATCAACAACATAAGCATGACTGAACAATCACGGTGAGGGGTTAAACAAACTACTACTTGCGGTAGCGAGGCAGAGCCAAGGATACGTTCAGCTCGCGCTGCTTTTGAGTAACCATTTTGAGATGTCTCAGCTCCTTTCAACCTTGTGCCGTCTTTTTTGGATAGTGCCAGTCCTAATCACGTCCTGATACACTTTGCAAAGTAATCAAAATACTACCCATCTCAATCGTCAATGAATATTGAAGCTGAGCGGCCAAACTAACTACCACAGGTACTATTGATGCAGATCCAAGAAAGGGGCAGCTTGCGCCTCTATGAGTAGTAAAGAAGAGATGTTTGATCTCTGTCAACTCTCATTCATATTCAGATGGTCTCAGTTCTAAACCTGTCTTGCTATCCTTTGCATAGAACGGAAAATCCGCCATATTGTACGCGCTGCTGAGCATCAAGACTGAGCTGGCATACACGCCACCAACGGCAGCATTTACAGAGAGAACAGGAAGGCTCAGCAAGAGCTGCCTTGAGTAGCGCTGCTGAGATCAAAATATTCCTTTCAACCTGCTTCATTAATGTTTATATAGTGTCATTCCTCATCAGCTCTTGTCAGCATCTGCTCCACACAACTATACTCATCCCACCCAGAACCAGTTTGGCATACAACAATTGATTCCAACCATCCACCTTCGCGCCGTAAACCATCCATCTTCACCCGCACCCATCCATCTTCATCAAATACCAGCTATTACCATCCGTTCTATAAAATCTGGTCGGCCAGTCCCATCACTCTAGGAAGCCAAGTCTCAACACCAAAGCGACTTTTGAATCTTATCCAGGTAACTACTGAACGCTTTGATTCTCCGCTTCTCCTCTCAGTTCTAGCACTTTCATTCTTCCGTGATGGGTTATCACGTCCTTATACCGCCAAAATCATTCACACTTCCATGAACCAACTCCTGCGCCTATATATACCTTTACATCGCCGAGGGTTTTGAACTTTCTTGATCTTAGGAAGGCTTCCTACCCATCCCAGGCATACCCCCCCCACCCCCCCATCTTAGACAAGATCTTCTCTCCTTATTTCCTTCTCTATTCGCGTCTTTTGTTTCCGATTTGGATTCCACAACAGTGTGAGGCTTCTGCACCAAACCCTAAAGAATCCTAAAGTATCAAATTA
This sequence comes from Puccinia coronata f. sp. avenae, assembly GCA_002873125.1. NCBI lineage: Eukaryota > Fungi > Basidiomycota > Pucciniomycetes > Pucciniales > Pucciniaceae > Puccinia > Puccinia coronata. The sequence continues at coordinate 13,259 of PGCI01000363.1, read as the reverse complement.
CCTCAATTGGAATCAAAGAGGCCTTTCAAAAATTCTTCCCCATGTCCTTGTTTGATTCACAGATGCCCCCTTTCATAGAACCTAAAAGACTTGGCTGGTTCATTCATACTTACGACGTTACTCTTGTTCTGGACCCATTTGAATTAATCACAGGATGACCGTAGAACTAGAACCATGGAACCAGAACTGCAAGGGTAAGATTGCTATGGAATGATTGGTGACTAAAGGCTACTTGGTTAACAAAATGTGATTTCTTCTACAATTGAAACTTTCCATGAAGCAGAAACCATGCCTGCGGGAGCTGGTAATCTTCACCTGAGTTATTCAACGCCCGAAACGTTTGGGACGGGCGAGACACAGGCGGGAGGAGGAGGCTTGCCAACAATGAACACGCCATGGAACCAGGACTGGGAGGGTAAGATTGCTATGGAATGATTGGCGATTAAAGGCTACTTGGTTAACAAAATGTGTTTTCTTTTACACATGGAACCTTTCATGAAGCAGATACCATGCCTGCGGGAGCTGGTAATGTTCAGCTGAAATATTCAACGCCCGAAACATTTGAAACGGGAGAGACACATGCGGGAGGAGGAGGCTTGCCATCAACAAACACCCCGTGGAACCATAGGGGAGGGTAAGATTGCTATGGGATGATTGGTAACTAAATCTTTCTTGGTTGACAAAATATGTATTCTTTCACAATTGGAACCTCCCATGAAGCAGAAACCCTGCCTGCAGGAGCTGGTAATCTTCATTTGAGTTATTCAACGCCCGAAACGTTTGGAACGGGAGAGACACAGGTGGCAGGAGGAGGCTTGCCATCAATGAACATGCCATGGAACCAGGACTGGGAGGGTAAGATTGCTATGGAATGATTAGTGACTACAGGCTGTTTGCTCAACAAAATGTGTTTTCTTTTACACTTGGAACCTTTCATGAAGCAGGTAGCATGCCTGCGGGAGCTGCTAATGTTAACCTGAGTTATTCAACACCGGAAACGTGTGGAACGGGAGAGACGCAGGCGGGAGGAGCCCGCTTGCCATCAATGAACACGTATGGGCTCTCTTTTCCTCCAATTTTCTTGAATTCAAAAAATGATGTTGACCATTGGGTACCTCATCCTATTATTATAGAAGCCAAATTTTCGATTATTTACCCCCCATCCATGAGGCGGACAGATTGACGGGATATGGAAATGTATCCACAAATTATTTACCGCCGACAACAAATTACGGGGCTCGAACCATGCAGGACATTCAATCAATGGACACGCCCTGTACCAGTGGCCCGCCTCCACCTTTTATCAGTGACCTTAACAACCATCTAGGCAGCACTTCTGCTATATGCAATCACGGCCATGGCCCATTGGCCCGCCTGAACCCATTCCCTCGCCTTTCCCCACTGCCCCGCCTCTACCTCAAGCAGAAATCAACCCTGCGGGATCTGTGGAGTTTCACCGGTATAGTTCACCCTTCAACACATTTGGAATCGGCCAGACGCAGAGAGGAGACCTAGGATTGTCTCCAACATATACGTATGGGCTCTCTTTTCCTCTAATTTTCTTTGATTGAGAAAAATGATTTTGATCATCTTGTAACTCATCTTATTATTATAGAACCCAACCATGCTATCATTCATCCAAATTTCATCAGGAGGAAACGCTGCATTACCTTCCCCTCCGCATTAGCCCTCCTCGACCCGCAGTGTCACCACTGGGGTTTCGAACTGATGCTTCTGGGAGTGCCAGCATCACTCGGTTGGAGCCACCAGAAAGTAGTCCACTGGAGGTAGTAAGATGTAAGTTTCTTTCTGATTTCTGAGCTAGAAATATTTGGGCTATCATAAATTGATTGAGGATAACTTTATTTTTACCAGTTACGTATCATAGGGTCCTAGCCCCGGGCAAGCGTTTATTCAGACAGGAGGGAGATTTGTTATGTTGCACCCACATTGAAGATGGCAAGGGCTGTGAAAAAACATGGACACTAACAGACACCAAAAACATCCATGCTCATTGGATTAGTCATTCAAAGGACAAGCCTTGTAAGTGTTTCTTGCTCAAGATGCAGAATAGTTGGGAGTGCGGGTTGCCGTTTCTCATCCCACTTGTGGGGTGATGGAAATACTGAAGACTGAAAATTATGGATCAAAAAAATAGTTCAATGCCAAGTGCCAATCAACAGCGAGATCAAATGCAATATAGTGTTCTCCCGGAAAAATGACCTCAAGAATCACGTAGCAAACCCAAATATCCATAACCAACTGGAATGGAATGAAGAGTATTGTTTAATTCTGCCACTGGTTGATGAGCTGATGGAAATTGAAATTGAAAATTTCAGACCCCAAGAAACATTGCAAAAAAGCCCTATCTCAACCAAAAGAAATTGCAACTCGGAACCAACCAAACACTACAAACATTTGCAACTCTGCCCAGAAAGAAAATGTAAAATTGGGATGGGCAAAACATATACCCAATTTTACAGAAAATGGTCAGAAGTGAAAAATAAGCTTTACTGAGCATGCTCAGCAATTTTTTTATTTATTTTAGAAACTGAGCAGAAATGATTTTTATTCATTATGGCAACTTTGGGGGATTTTGCTGAGCATGCTCAGCTTTGCTCAATTTTTATTACTGAGCCATTTTGTTGAAAAAAGTTAACATTTTGCTTAACCCAAACAGTAGTTTTTTCTTTAGGTGAAATTACAAATGTTTGTAGTGAAACCGAGAAGTAAAAAACACATAAAATAAAATATACCTGTTCAATATGATCCATAGAAGATAGAAGCGTCACACAGGTACATTTCATCTTCTAGAGTCACTCTGTATGTTGACATTTGTATAGTTAACTACTTGGAACGGTTTTTTGCTCTTGTCTCTTCTTCTTCTCATTTACATTTGTTTATTTTATTAGTGTTTTCTCATCCATTTTCTCTGTCACTTTCCTTTCTGTTTCCGCTTTTCTTATCTTCACTTTCACTTTCTGTTCAACTCATCTGCCAATAGTATGAATTTTGCCAAAGCGTGCTGATAAATTTCAAGAGCCAATCAGAGGATGTAGAGGTTGGAAACATGAGAGAACTGATCTCTCAAAGATTACCAAAATGTTGCTTGGACTTACAGGGAGGCCCTAAGCTTGACAGAATCCCCTTGCTCCAGAGGGCCTGTGGCGCCTCGCGAAGCGAGGCACTGAAGGAGGTGGAGGACGCGCAGGGCGCGGGGCACTCTGCGCCATCCAGGTATCCCAGGCTCCTCCGACAAGGAGGGGCTTGTAGCAGGAGGCCGGCTGACCCATCACCGCCAAGAAGGTTATCTTTCGCCGCCAGGATAGCAAGGAAGAGCGCCATCCGCAACTGTATCTGGCTGTACCACCAAAACCCAACTACAGAACTCTTGAACCCTCTTATTTTGAAGAGTCCATACAATACGCACGGCATGTTTGGCACTGAGGAGTGTGATTGACGGCGAAGATAATTTGTGACGGGTCCCTTGTTTCAGAGCGCGGGGGGCCCGCTCATTAAAGTTGATCTGAATACTTTCTCATACATATCATAAGTACTCTACTTATCAGCTTGATTTTTCTAGTTGATTGCGTTGCAATGAACTAGGCCAAGACATTCAGAGAATGGATGAATGAGTCCCATTGCAATGACAAAGGAGAAGAAATTAACAAACTAAATGAGAAGATATGAAAGAAAAGACTCACCTAGGTCCAGACCTTCAGAGGGTGAAAGGTTGTGGAAAAAACATTCACATCTGACTGCTGGCCTAGGTGAATACACACAAAAGTGTCACAGAGGTGTGACATGTGAGAGAAGGAAACAAAGAAAGCATACAAAACAAAACTTCAACAGAGTGAAGGTTGATTGTCTCAAGCACTATTTGGATTGAGATAATTTGTGAGAGAAAGAAAAGTTTGTGACATGTCGGGGAACTCCATGTGATAGTCTTGTACCTAGTCTAGTCTGCGCGCTCTGTGTTCTGTTTTCTTCTTTCTTCTCTCATACTGTTTTCCTCCTTATCATTCTACCCTCAGGTTTGACCTAACTGCTCCCGCCCCTGATCCTACCCTTGCTGACACCCATCACACCGTATGGTGTCTAAAGGTCACTATTTTTGTCTTTTCTTTTCTTTCTCATCTTTGTTCTCCACTTCTTATTCTTCCTATGAAATCAAATCTCTCATCCTGTTTTCCTCCTTATCATTCTACCCTCAGGTTTGACCTAACTGCTCCCACCCCTGATCCTACCCTTGCTGACCCCCATCACACCGTATGGTTTCTAAAGGTTCGACCTAACTGCTCCCACCCCTGATCCTACCCTCTCTGACACCCATCACACTGTATGGTGTCTAAAGTTATTTTGCTTCTCTCACAGATTATGAGACCGGAAACCTCTTTATGAATCCCGCTGATCAAATCGAAGACGCCACTGATCTACCTTTTCAATCCCCCCTACCCACTCCTGAAACTCCCTTGCCAAACCCTTCAACTCCCAAAAGTTCTACCGTGACCTACCATCCCAATATGGTTGATCTAGCCGTGGAACTCAAGGACAATGCCAAACTGTCCAGCACCAACTACCTGGAATGGAAGATCAAGATCTCCGCCATCCTTCAACTCAAACACCTTCTCAAACTCGTCAATGGGACCGAATCTGCCGAAGAAGCCGAAAGACTGGACAAAGTCGATCCAGATCAATACAAGGACGCTCTCGCGATTCTGGTGTTAAACTGCGACTCCAAGATATCCGCTCGGTTTTCCCATGAATCCAAGGAGGACCCAAAAACTTTCTGGAAACTACTGGACAAGCATTATCAACCAAAAACCGTCCAAAACCAAGCCACCTACCTGAACCAAATCTTCTCCACCATTATATCCTCAGCCAATCTTGAGTCCACTTTAAACTCCATCTCAGATAACTGTTGACGTTTATGCTCCATTATCAACGACAAAACCACCACCCCGTCTGAGTTACTTGACCCCGTCATTGCCATGTGGGTTCTGTTTAACCTCCCTCCCAAATTCACCTCTACCGGCGAGCTTCTGTTGAAGAAGTGTCAAATCAAGAAAAAAAACCTTTCCCTGAAAACCCTCATGGAAGACGTCCGACACTATCTTCAACAAAATACCGAGTCTCAGGAAGCCAACAAGGCGATGGCCGCTTACAAGAAACAACAACAACAACTACAGAAGAAGCCATATGACGGTCCAAAATGCTCCCCCAGGTTTCACAACCCCAAGACTGTTCACCCTGAGTCAGAGTGCTCATTCCTCCAAAACTCCGGCCCCAAAACCGATAAGCCCACCAAAGCCCTCCACACCTCCCATAATGGTCAATTCTCCAAAAGTGTTCTTGACTCCGGCGCCACCACCTTGATGTTCAATGACATACGCTTCTTTCCGTCTCTCACCAAATCATCCAAAGCCATCTACATGGCCAACGGCTCTCAAACTTACGCCAAAGGCCTTGGGACCGCACGAGTTGAATTCCCAAATGCAATAGTCACCCTTAAGAACTCCCTATACGTCCCCTCACTTACCTCAAACCTCATCAGCTTGAGCACATTCATCAAGAACGGCTATACTCTCAGCTCCCACGGGGGATCCCTATTCAAACTCTGTGATGAAACCAACTCCATTGTCCTGACAGGTTTGCTCGCGCATGGAAATTTCATTGTCACCTCTGAGTGCCAAAAAGCCTACCACGTTGATCTCAAATCCGACATCAGTCGCATCAACATCAAACATCAAGCAGCGGGACACCCTTTGCTAGAATACTTCTATAAAATTTACCCAGACCTTCCCTGTAAGGAATTCACCTGCCCTACCTGCGACATGTCCAAACATCACAAAGAACCATTCCCTGGAACCTTCCCCAATGCGTCCCAAAAGCTCGACTATCTCCACATAGATCTCTGTGAACCAATCACCCCTCTGTCTGAGTCGGACTTCAAGTACTTCCTCCGTGCTGTCGATGGCTACTCCCACTATGTATGGGTGAGATTCCTCACCTAAAAATCCGAGGTCAATCAGATCATGCGTGATCTCTTCTCCTTCATCAAAAACAAATCAAAAGAAAAAATCTGCCACCTTGTGACCAACAACAGAACCGAGTTCAAAAATCGCTCTCTCCAAAGTTACTATGCCTCCAAGGGGATAGCGCATCTCACCACCGCCCCCTATCACCTAGAAAACAATCCGTTTGCCAAACGGGGGAACAGAACCACTGTTGAAAAGGCCCAGTGCATTCTCAAAGACTCCGGTTTGGGCCTCAGTTTTTGGGCTGAGGCGGTAAACTGCGCCGTCTATCTTGAAAATCTTTCTCCCTGTAAATCCATTGCTTTTTCCTCTCCGTCTGAGATGTGGTTTGGAAAACCACCCAACCTTACTTACCTTCACCCGTTTGGTTGCCAAGCCATCTATCTGCTTAACAGGTCAGCTGGGAAATTCAGGATTTGTGGAGCAGTTGGGATCTTCGTGGGGTACGGGGAGGTACATAGGTTGTTCCGGGTGCTAGATGAGGAAACAGGTAATGTCCACATCACACACCACATCAAATTTAACAAACATGTTTTTCCCGCGTTCCAAACTTCAGACGTGCCAGATTGCGACAAAGAAATTGATTTGTTGCTTATCTCATTGTCCAATTCCCCCACCGCTCCATCCTCTGAACCGGCTTTATCATCATCAGAATCCCCTCCTCCATCAACTGAATGTCAAAACTCCGACAACGCTAACCACAATGATGACTCCAACCGCTTCCAAGATTTAGACAATCAACACCCCATCCCCAACTCGTTGGAATCTGACAACGAGGCTGCTGAGATGCTGATCCCTAATAATAATTAACAGACCAATGTGGGAGGAGACCCAACTATTGACCCCTCTCATCCCTCAGCTCAATTCTACGCCTGGGTGCCTGCTGACAAACCAGCCAGCCAAGAAATCCGGGGCAACATCGATCAGGCCAACATCATAGAATCTGGTCTCCGCACTCGTCGCTCAGCCAACGCAGCCATTCTTTCCCATGATGACCCTAAAACTTACCACCAAGCCATCTCCTCCTTTGACAGCGAAAACTGGGAGGGCGCCATCTCAGATGAACTCGGCAACATGGATCGACTACATGTCTGGTCCGTCGCCAATGTTTCTGGAAAAGACATACGTCCCCTCACAACCACGTGGGTCTTCAAAAAGAAGACAGACCAAGATGGCAACTTGGCCAAATACAAGGCCAGACTATGCGTTTGTGTCTTCAATCAACAAGAAGGCATCAACTATCAGGACATTTTCTCTCCGACTGGTCGCCTCACCTCATTGCGAATCATGCTGACGATTGGTGCTTTGAACCAATTTGAAGTCCACCAAATGGACGTCCGGTGTGCCTTCCTAAATGGGACTCCGGAAGAGGACTTGTACATTCATGCCCCTCTTGGCCTCAACGCCCCTCCCAAGACCATTTTGAAACTTCATAAGGCGCTTTTTGGCCTGAAGCAAAGCCCACGCTGCTGGCAAAAAGCTCTCACCACTGCCTTGAAATCTATTGGCCTAAAGACCACCTACTCCGATCTGTGCCTTTACGTCTCTGCCGACAAATCCAAACCTTTCTTCCTGTTTGTTCACGTTGACAATCTTCTGTTTGGAGGGTCGTGGCCCGAACTGTTCAAGGAGAAGATATCAGCCATCTTTGACATGGAAAATTTGGGGATAGCTAAATACGCGCTCGGCATCAGAATCAATCAACTTGGGGGGTCCATTGCCTTAGTTCAAGACAAATACATAAATAACATGCTGGACGAGTTCAATATCACCAACAACCAAACGAGAACAACAATGATCCCCCTTCCTTCAAACTAGAAGCAACTCAAGACTTTCCCCTCCGACAAACCCACCATACCCCCATTCAACTATTGACGGGTAGTAGGTCTCATCCAATGGCTCGTGCAATGCACATGTCCCGACCTGGCGTTTGCACTCAGTTTCTTATCTCAATTCTTAGAAAATCCTTGGGAAGCTCACTACAAAGCTGCGCAACACACTCTCCGATACATCAGCACCACCAAAGCCCAACACCTCATTCTTGGCCAGAACAACCTCAAACAGGAACCAAATGAACTGATTGGCTTCTCTGACTCCAACTGGAATGGTTCAAAGTCGTGGAATTCTTATTCTGCGTCCATCATGTACTTTCACGGAACCGTAGGCTGGCGCAGTCACAAACAACAATTGGTTGCGCTCTCATCCGCTGAAGGGGAATACGTTTCCCTGTCTGACTCATCTCAAGATCTACTCTGGTGCATGAATGTCCTGGAGGAACTTCGCATCTGTTGGAGTACAAACAGTCTCCGCTTCCTCTAGTCCTAATCTTCACACTACCAGTATCCCCGCAAATCTTGATATTCAAGCTATCCGATAAACCCCTTGCTCTGCTTTCCACTTTTACTCTATCTCTCCATTTTTCTACACTCTTTCATCCTCGCTCAGTCCCCTCTTCAAACTCTTCTTACTCTTTCGTCCTCGCTCAGAACCTCACAGAAATCAACTCAAGCAACCCTCATATGTCAGCTCTATCCAATCCGACCTTGCGCCTACTTAAAGACGACGCTCTTCCCCAATTACTTTCCTCCCTGGGGAACCTTCTTCATTTAACTCACAGTCGCTCCATCTTCAGATCATTATTCTGAAACGACCGACTAGTTCCTCCACATCTCACTCATCACTTGCGACTCTCTTCTTTCCATCTCACTCACCTGCCTTGCTTGACCTCCTATCGACCTCACAGCACTCAGCCAATCTCGTGACAGTATGTTATTGATCGTTTCCTTCTTCTTCCTCTCTTGTATTGTTCTGTCTATTGATGTTGCTCTTTTAGTCTCGTTCTATCTTCTTTCCTCCTTCCTATCTCCACTCCTTTTCCTGTTGTTCTCACAGCCAGACAGTGTTTGCCTTTAGGTACTTTTTCATTCTTTTATTTTTTTTGTCTTTTGTTGCCTTTATTGTCACTTCTTTTTCTGATTGAAATATTACCTTTAGTTTCTTTGAATCTCATAGATTTACATTCTCGAAGCACAAACCAACATTGAAACCAACTTAAAAGGCAAACCAATATGACCAAGAACAACAACAAACTTAGTCGCCACAATATTCCTATGCTGGACGGCGACAACTACACTGTGTGGAGCTCTAGGATGAAGATCTTTCTGCGTGGAAAGAAAGTGTACTTCTCTTGCGTTAACAAGTTGGACTCAGAGGCACGTCTAGACATCAAGGCTAATTATCTTGAAGCCAATGACAAAGCAATCTCTTACATTGTCTCACAAATCAACGAAAGATGTTACAACGAGGTCATCAATAAAATCACCGTAGATAGCGCTGTGGCTCTTTGGACAAAGATCTCAAATCAGTATGCATCAAAATCTGTTGTCAACAGGGGGCGGGTCTTTATGAAGTGGTCAGCATTAACTTACTCTGGCGACCTTCAGAAATTCATCAATGAGATGCGGGCAGCTCTTTTGGACATCGAGTTGGTTAGCATAGACATCCCACCAACAATCATCTCCTACGTAATCCTTGGGAAACTCATGAAGGCTCCAGAACTCGACCAACTTGTTGATAAAATCACTATGACGGAGGAATCAGTTGAAACTCCATATCTGGTTTTAGATGCTCTCCAGACATTCAAGACCCATCATATGAACAAGATCCTTTCCGAAACCTCTTCCGCCTCTGCGCTTGTCAATTCTGCACCCTCTACCGTCTTTGCCTCCAAAACACTTCACTACTGTGGGAATAAACAACATAATCCTCAATCCACGACTCACACGGAGGACCGCTGCTTTCACAAGTACCCACATTTGAAGGAGGATTTTCTTAAATGAAGAAATAAGGGTCCCTCTAACGCTAGCGCTAGTTTTGCACACGCCACTGTGCTCATGGTCTCCACTGCCGATACAGACAACAACATGTTTGTTCTTGACTCTGCTGCCACGCATCACATGATCCGCAACAGAACTATGTTCTCCTCTTTTACCTCTCAACTTGTTAATGTCAAAACTGGCAACCCGAATACTCCACTCATTGCCAGAGGTTTTGGCACTGCCTCCATCATCAGCAACAACAATGTAATTGAATTGAAGAATTCTCTATATGTCCCGGAAATCTCCCAACAGCTTATCTCTTTGACTCAACTGTTGGATCAATCCCTCACTATCACTAAGAAAGGATCTAACTTTTTGGTCACCAACCCATTGACCAAACTCTTCTCCGGCTTCATCAAAGATAATCTCCTGTTCATTTCAGCCATGAGATCTGCCGTGTACATGACTGGCATACAGAACGTAGGGTCCTCACTTTGGCATCATTGTCTTGGACACCTGAGCAATCAAATCTTGAGAGAATTGCGACTCCCTCGACCCCATTCAAATGAATGCAACGTATGTCAATGCTCAAAAATGACTCTTCTCCCTTTCTCCAGTCATTTCTCTACCGCCCTATTTCCTCTCCACCGTATCCATTTGGATCTCGTTGGCCCTGTCAATCCATCTTCTGTATCAGGTTTCCGGTACTTTCTTACATGTGTTGATCAGTTCTCTTCTTTCAAATTTGTTCGATTCTTAAAATCTAAGTCCGACACTCTCAACGAATTCAAGAAGCTAGTGGCACTGATGGAAAATGCTCAGAACTCAACCGTCAAAGAAATAGTCTCGGACAGGGGGGGGGAATTTGTGAATCATGCGTTCAAGGAGTTCACTGCCGAGCGCGGCATCAACCATATCCTGTCGCCTCCATACACTCCTGAACACAACGGCTTTGCCAAGCGTGCAAATCACACAATTATTGAGAAGGCCAGGTGTATCCTAATGACCAGTAAGCTCCCTCGTGCGTACTGGGCGGAGGCGGTCAACACCGCAGTCTTTGTTTCCAACTTTCTCCCCACCTCCTCTCGTCAACATATCTCTCCCTGGGAATTGTGGACTAAAACATCTCCTCCTCTCTCACGTTTGAAATTGTTTGGATGCTAAGCCTACATCGCCGTTCAAAAAGCTCACCGCTCGTGGAAGTTTGGAAGCACCGGTGAAATTGGTGTATTTGTTGGCTATGAAAATGATGGAACCACCTACCGAATTCTTTGACTAAGCAACATGACGCTTATTCCGACTCGGCATGCGAGATTCAGTGAGTTGATGTTTCCCGGAATTGGTTCCTTTCCACCCTCAGTGGATGAAGAATTGGATTTTGACGACGACAATTTTTTTGATTGCTTCATTAATGGCACTTCAGCCTCACCCTCATCTCCCAGTGCAACACCTACTCCAGCTTCCCCTGCCTCTAATTCTGGTGTGGCTTCCCCTTTGACAGAATTCAACACCCCGTCGTCCTCTCCTGCCAAACTCGAGGATCCGCCAGCTGTCTCCCTGTCTGCCCCACCACGCCATGAAATCATTGGGGACGTTTGTCCCACCAACATCATTGATGGTCCTCGCAGGCCTTGTGCCTAAGTTATGGCTGTGGGTGACGCTGTTCCCACTCATTACCATCAAGCTATATCTGGTCCTAACTCCAAAAAATGGAAACCGGCAATCCTCAAAGAAATCAAAGCAATGAATCGCCTCGGTGTCTGGGACATCGTCGAGCTGTCACCTTCGACAAAGACAGTTGGGACCACCTGGGTCTTTCGAGTAAAACTCTCTCCTCCGGATGGTGTCCCTGAATACAAAGCGCGTCTCTGTGCGCAGGGCTTTTCTCAAACTCATGGTATTGATTACTCGAAGACCTTTGCACCCACTGGGCGCCTCAACTCTCTCCGAGCCCTAATCTCCCACGCTGCAATCCATAAACTCGAATTTGGTCAGCTCAACGTCAAGACGGCTTTCCTCAACGCCGATCTTGAAGAAACGGTCCATCTCTCAATTCCGCAGGGCGTTGTAGCCAATTGCAAACAATACTGTCTCAGACTCAACAAAGCCATTTATGGGCTCAAGCAGGCCCCTTTAGCATGGTATAATTGCCTCTCCGCCTGGCTGGTGCAAGTTGGCTTCAAGATATCAGTTTGTGACCCCTGTGTATTCTACCGTTCGTCTCCGACTCCCACATGGCTCTTCCTCAACGTCGACGACATAGCCGTCTTTGGTCCTCACATCTCCGCGTTCAAAAATGAAATTAAACTTGAATTCAACATGAAAGACATGGGCTGTGCCGACCTCCTTCTTGGGATTAAAATACACCATGAATCCGACGCCATTGTTCTATCCCAACGCCACTCAGTGACTTCCTTGCTTGATCTATACAGCATGACTAACTGCCGTTCCACCGCCACTCCCCTCATCCCCAATGTCCACCTATCAAAGGCGACGACCGAGGAAGTCGACCGCTTCAAGTGTTTAGGCGTAAATTATCACAGTGCTATCGGTGCCCTCAGCTACCTCAGCACTGCCACGCGCCCCGACATTTGCTTTGCCGTCAGTCATCTTTCCCAGTTCCTCAAAAACCCAGGCATTCTCCATTGGGAAGCCTTCACCCATGTTCTCCGTTACCTCTCCGGCACCGCCAATTACGGTCTTGTGTACTCTTGGTCGGCTACGCCTTCTCTTCACGGATACACGGACGCGGACTGGGGCAACTGCCTCCAAACTCGCCGCTCCGTCACTGGATTCTTGACCCTGCAAAATTCTCACCTGGTTGCTTGGCACACCAAGAAGCAACCAGCAGTTTCTCTTTCCTTGTGTGAAGCAGAATACCGTGCCTTAGTGGACTACTCCGCTGAAGTCCTTTGGCTCCAACAGCTCCGCTTGGAAATCAATCTGTCCGCTGACGCCTCTCCAGTTATCGTCCACGAGGACAATCAGGGCTGTATTGCCGTGGCAAACTCTAACTCACGTCGCCTGAAACATGTCGAGATACAACTTCAATTCATCCGGGAAGTAATCAAGAGTAACCGCATACGCCTGCAATACACTGCAACTTCCGACATGCTTGCAGATTTCCTAACCAAGTGTCAGCTTGCTACTATGACAGAGCCAACCTGACAAAGGTAACATAAATAGAGACATTATTACTACAATATTAAGACCCATTTATATGACTAATAATGTACAAAAAACTCAGTTTACTTATTTTTATCCAATAAGCTTAGCAAAGTCCTGGCACCATAAAAATAAGTAATAAATTAAAATAATAACCACTTTTTACAAAAATACTAAATAACTTCTAAACCTTGAGGATAACTTAGAATATTATGTCATATTCTGAATCCTCATGCAA